>APFE030233580.1:142239-169721 GCA_000404065.3 Pinus taeda
TGTCTTCTTTCAATCCATCTTTCTACCTTCTCCCAATTCCAATAATCATATAATCAGTTTATATTTACTTAGTAATTTAACTATTTTAAAATCGTACTTTTCACAACTCCATGTCCTCAACTACCCGCTGTGTTATGTCTTCTTTCAATCCATCTTTCTACCTTCTCCCAATTCCAATAATCATATAATCAGTTTATATTTACTTAGTAATTTAACTATTTTAAAATCGTACTTTTCACAACTCCATGTCCTCAACTACCCGCTGTGTTATGTCTTCTTTCAATCCATCTTTCTACCTTCTCCCAATTCCAATAATCATATAATCAGTTTATATTTACTTAGTAATTTAACTATTTTAAAATCGTACTTTTCACAACTCCATGTCCTCAACTACCCGCTGTGTTATGTCTTCTTTCAATCCATCTTTCTACCTTCTCCCAATTCCAATAATCATATAATCAGTTTATATTTACTTAGTAATTTAACTATTTTAAAATCGTACTTTTCACAACTCCATGTCCTCAACTACCCGCTGTGTTATGCCTGTGTTATGCTTTTCTTGTTGTTCACCCCACATACCATAAACCCTAAATTGTCTCCTTATAACCCCTCCTCCCTACAACCCCTGCTCATCTTCCTATCCTTTTTCTTTTTCCTATTGTTCACTCCACTTGCCATAAACCTTAAACTCTCCACTTACAGCCCATCCTATTCCACTTGACTTACGCCATGTTTACCCATGTCTCCCATGGCCTTCATACATCTCTCTTTATGTTTTCTACAAACTAACATCATCCACCCCACTTCAACCACCAAAAATGACTATGTAGTCTAGTTGCATATACATTAACGTCAACTACCAGATTGGTGGAAGAAGAGAGATATTCGCTTATAGTCCATTTCAACATCTTTCTTGGCCATTTTGGTTTTATATTTCTCTCCTCCATATGACCAATTCACTCTAATACAAAAGATTTAATCATTATACCTCATGATTAGTGGAAAGAATTATTGGATTCATTTTCCTAGTTTTCCCTATCCATGCCTATTCTTGCACCAATTATGACTTTTGTTATTTTCTATTGATCTCCACTTGAGGTGTTTGGACGAGTGATATGAAACTGTCAATGTTGCTTTTGATGATCCGATATAATCCACATTCAAGTTACTAGCTTCACTAAGAATCCCACCTCATCAAGGAAGTGTGAATTCTCATCTCTCCACTTGAGTCTTGATATTATTTCCAACACATCTACAAGCGTTGCTTAGTGTCAAGGTTGCCTCTACTTTAGCACAAATAAATCCTACATTGTTGGAATCTCACCGTAGTTTAGAGATATGATGCTTATCAATGATACAAATTACACATTAGTGTGTGTGGTCAACGTGGAATAGCCGAATGATGTTCAACCTATGTTGTGATTTATTTCATATTATTTGTTCGATCAACATCTTTAGGACTTAATAAATAAGTGGGCCACAAATATTCATAATTGTTCAAGGCTACACTAAATGTCAAAATAAAGTGAGGTAATATTCATTTATATAAAATGTTGTCCCATTGGTCATAATAAATCCTAAACTACAAAGAACCATATATCTTGATATAATTCTGATGATGATGACAGTGATTAACATCTATTAATATTGAAAATGGCCCTATTGGACCTTAAGAAGTTAAGAGATTACGTTGGATTTTTTAGAATATATTTTTATGCTTGAAATAAATCAAGATAAGAGAAGCACTTCAAAGTAATTATAGTCACATGGCATAATTCCATATCCCATGCATGCAGGTAAACATCAAGATCAACATTAGAATATTTAATTGGCATCTGTAGGGAATGGGAAAAAAACACTTTCACAATCTAATGCCCATTGCTTCAAAGGAGTGAATACACATTATGCCACAAAGAGTTGTCCAAGAGTAGGCACCATATCAATGTTGTTTGTTCATGATGATTTGAGGGATATGACTATTGCCCTTATTGGTGATTTCTATAGTCACTTTAGATATATAGTAGGTGTAAAGTTGTGACTAAAGTTTGGCACACTTGATATCCTTATGATTATGATGATGATAGTGACTAATGTCTTCTAAGATTGAAATAACCCTATTGGACCTTTAGAAGTTAAGAGATTATTTTGAATTTTTTTAAATTTGCTTCTATGCTTGAAAACATTAAGATAAGAAAAATTATCCAAAATCATTAGAGTCGTAAGGCATACTTCCATGTCCCATGCATACAAGTAAACATCAACATCAACACTAGAATGTTCAATTGGCATATGTAGGGATCAACTAAAAAAGTACTTTCACAATCAAATTCCCATTTCTTCAAAGGAGTAAAGATACGTTGTGCCACAAAGACTTGTTCAAGAGTAGGTGTTACATCAATGCAGCTTGTTCATGATGATTTGAGGGATATGACTGTGGACATTAACAATGATTTTTATAGTCATGCAAGAGCTATAGTAGGTGTGAATTTGCGACCAAACTTTGGCACACGTGATTCCAGTCTATCCTATCTCATGGTTTCTCTAGGTATGCAAAAGAAATTAATTTAAGAGAGCCCCTCTAGGCACTTTAATGCATATATGAATGTTTACCTTACATGCAAAGCTAAAATTCAACTCCTACTTTTTTATTGCATCTTGTTGGTTATATAAGATCTCATTACCATGGTGTTGCACTCAGTAGTGTCTGTCATAACAATGAACTAATATAGGAACATACTATGAAAATAGATGTCTTGGTTCTTCCCAAATGATAGTAGATAGAAGCAAGGAACTTCCTAAATGAACAACATTTGTAGTTCCTTGGATGCCAGAATTGTTGTCAGGAGGAATAATTCCTTAAAAATTGGGTTACCTTGATTTATCTATCAATATTCAAATTGAAAATGTGCTTCTCCAAACACTCTCTTCAACTATCCCAAATGTAATCCATACATGTTTACAAGTTATTCTAAAGATATATCTGATTGAAAATCATCCCCAAGAATAACTAGTACTTGTTGATGTTTTATTTGTGATTATGCATAACCCTTAAGTAGAACAACTAATGACCTTGATGTTAGCCACCTTAGAAACTCTTGGGTATAATTATCTCAAATATCATCATATGTGCCTGCACATTATCAAGTGCATTATATTATCATAGTTTTTGTACAATGCATGCATGTGCTAGATGGTACAAATGAGGCGTGCTCTACAACAACCACAATGATTTTGTTCATTTTTTAAAATGTGTTTGTACATTATTAGTTAATCAACATTTTCTTAATTATGCACATTCATTCTAGTGCACATGGACCTCCTCAGCTGTAAATATTTGTCGATATAGGTTTTGGCCCTTTAAAACACACAAAAAAATTGATTTCTCCCAAACCCTTTGAGAAAAGGTATATGTCATAATTTAAAGTCCATAAGGAGAAAATCCACTGAAATAAATCTTTAGGTTCCTGCCATAAGCCATTGAATTTTCAAATAACTTCTTTTGATTGAAGAACAAATAAAATAGAAGATACCTCACAGAGATTTACATCCATGGTTGGAGCTTTCTCCATTTCTTATACAATATATGGGCCTGGAATATTTTTGTTTACACCTAATCCTTTGTGATTGGGTGAATTTGGAATGTGAACAGTCATCAAGAAGATGAACTGAGCAGTCACATTCTTTGTATATAACAATAGCTACCTAATGAAATAAATCGTATCAGTTTTCTGCCAAACTGGAGTTACTCTTGGCCTGACAAAACACTTACTACTGCATAATGATTGAAGATGAAAACCTTCAAATGAACGATGAAACCTTAAAAAACAACTTTCACAATCAACAATACCTTGTTAAGAATAATGACACTCTTACTGCTATTGCATAAAACTTTGAATCATATATTGCGAGACAATGACAACAATTCCTAGACACATATGCAAATCTAGCCACTACAAAAGATGTGATCATGAAAACCTGATTCCGCAATCAAATCCTTCATTCCATACTTTACACACAACTATGTATCTGCTCCTTTAAACTAAGAAAACCCTTGATTGTTCATGGCATAAAGAAGCATGTGATTCCAAAATTTTCATAATAGAGGTCAAGGAACAGACTTCTTCAACCCTAGGTATAATACAATGAGTGAAAAAATCCTCACTATAGTTAAATTAATAACGAAACTTGAACAACTCATTGTTTTAAGTTGTGACATACCTTGTCATATATTTCTTTAACATGTGTAGAATGGTCCCACAAACATAGAATTTATATGCTACTATAGAAATTCTTATTATATCAAGATGAATTGTTCATCTTTGAACAAGGCACCCTAGACTTCAATAATATGCACTTCCAGGAACTTCAAATAATGCAGTGATCATACCCAAGTGACTTCAATTAGGTTGGCAGTAGACACAAGTATAGACGTATACCTCTCTTTGCAGCGAATTCATTCCATATAGCAAATCAAGCTACACTTTTGAATTGGTTCAAGTCTGGCTTGTTTTGCAATATGGAATGATGTTAATAATGGTAACACAGAGAAACAAGATAATCAATGAAAGGTCTTCAAAGATCTCTTGTATGTAGTAGTGCTTATACTTGAATCAACATAATGAAGACAAAGATTTTGCTCACCAAATATTCTAAGGACACAATTATTTAGAGGACTTCAACACAAGTCAAAAGATTTCCACATAGTAGACAACTAATATCAAGCCTTTTATTCAAACACCGTAATAATGGACCTTCACTTGGTTGTTGGCATACATATGCCACATATGATGATTGTTATAGCTATAATTGAAGAGTCTAATGCAACGAATTTCAAATGTGACCTTCACAAAACAACAATAAAGCATATTTTGGAGCACCATTTATTTTTCACAATTTCTTGATGAGCAATAAAGACAAATGGATAAAAACCTTATGCTCATGAAGGATTCCTTAGAGGAGGCCAAGATGTTGCTTAAAAATATATATGTCAACTGCCAAAAGGTACCAATGAGATTTGGTAAGATTTAGGCCACAAAATAGGTCTATTATTATATATTATAAATATATATTATATATATATATATATATATATATAGTATATATATATATATATATCCTCATAGTTCTTCGCAGGCTTCTAAAATCACAGAGAAATTTAAAATTTTGTGTCTAAATGGAGACCGAAAATCAGAGAAGTTTGTTACAAGTTTGTTGCTCCTTCAACCCCAACGAAACCTTGATATTTAGCCTTCTAACTCCTCATTAGTCCTCAATAGACTTGAATAATGAAACACCTTATCCAAAACATTACCAAAACCATCTCACAATCCTACCTCTCGTCTAATATGATCAACTCTCCACAGGGCCGAAATTTAATTTAGAGATGATCACAAAATGATATTCATTACTTGCATATGTTTGGAGGAGAAATATAAATCCTTTTTATAGATTTTGGAGGGGCTTCATAGGAGGATCAAGTTCCTATTTTGGAGGGAGATTGACTTTTGAAATTCAAATGCATTTGGAGGGAAAACCCATTTGAGGGTTTTTAAATTTTAATAAGAATTTGTCTTTTAAGACAAAACCCTCACATTCCCTTGATGATAAGAATAAATATTCACAATTAGGCACTTTTACCAAAATATTATTTTAATTTTTGGTGAGGCTTAAGATATGAATGTTTTTGTTAGCCAAAGGAAAGTTTCCACATCATTACCCTTTGGGTAATTTTCCCACACGTTGGTTCCTTTATCTTCAAACAAACATAACTCACAAACCATGAAGGATCTCGTGGCGTGCCATATACTACTGGAATTGACTCGACGAGGATAATCCAACAAAAATTATCCAAGCTTAAAAATCCATTGTTTTCCATGTCATTCAGGTGTTTCTTGGGTTGACACCAATGACAGTCACATATCAACACAGTTTTGTTGACTTGGTTGCACCCTTCTTTCTCTTGTAACTCTCTAATCATTCAGTGCACCACTATGTATTTTTCTTTGAAGCCTACATCTAACTTATTTTCCTTTCACTTGAAACCATTCTCTTCCTTTTAATGAAGAGAAGCTAAGGATCTACTCCCTGTGAGTAAATTATCCTCCTCTTTCTTCCACATCTTCATTGTTCAAGTCCTGGTAGGAGCATCGCTTTCCATCTTCTTGTTTTCCCTTGTTTAGGATTTTTCTTATTATGCATGGCTAGAGGGAACTTCTCCTTGCTTTTTTATTTCTTTACCCAAATCTTATTGCAACATTTTTTCTTTGCTTGCAATGAAGGATTGATTGGGTGACTTCTTCCTTTGCTTTCCTGAGATGTATGTTTGTTGTCATTTCCATTAACATAGAAGTTAAAAATAGGCATAAGAAGATCATTCTTCTTAACTCTCTTTTGATTTTTCTTGAATGAAGAGGTATACCTCCATTGATTTCTTTCTCATTTATTCAAGCTACCTTTACTCAAAGCATTGAGAGCAGCCTTGCAATCCTTTGATCCATTATCTATTTTCATCCTCAAGGACCTAGTTGCTACATTTGCATGCATATGTTGAGAAACATGCTTCATCTCCTCATATCTACAACTTGCTTTCTTGTGCCCAAAATTTCCACAGTTGTAGCATTCAAAATCACTTAAGAATGGGGCAAAGGAATTGCTATATCTAATAGTATTCTTGTTAAATCTACTACTTCATCTAGCATGCTTGTCCCTGTTGTTGATTGACAGTTTGTTTTTTATTTCAATCCATCTAGATTCTATGGCTTTATGCCCATAATTATTGAAAAAAAAAACAATAATGACGAAAACGCTCTTGATAACTAAAATATCTTTTCTTTGAGAGCTTTGTCCTAGAGGGGGGAAGTACCTTTCTTTATTCTTCATTTTCTCTCTATGGCTATTTGAATTGTTACCTTGCACTCTTCTTTGTTGTTTCTTAACTTTATTCTATTGCTTTCCTCGATGTTGTTGCAGTCCAACAAATTTTCCGTTATTGATGTTGAAATATTTAACTACACTATCTTGGCCAACTGATTCTTTGACCTTTGCTTTCTTGGGACTCGATTCTTCTTTGAATCCCAAACCAATCTTAATGGGGGGGGGGGGGGGGGGGGGGGGGGGGTCTGGCTACTTAGTATATCATCCAATATCCTAGAGCCCCATTTTTTATTACGATATTGAGACAGCTAATTATTTCCCTTCCTAGCTCATGCCTTAAGGAGACTACTTCAACTTGTAGTCTCTCATGATAAAATTCTCTTTTATTCAGTTGATTGGTCAAAATTCCATTCAATCTACTAGCTTCCACTTATTGATAATCAATATGAACTATTGTTTTTCTCAATTTCTCATTCTCAAGATCATATTCATGAAACTCCTTCATTTGCTTGAGAATTTCTTATGATAGCTCCTTCATCTCTTTTAGAGCAGAGATCAACTTCCTCCTAAAATAGATCCTTTCATCTAGATCCTTCTCTCTGCTATTAGAGGTGCTAGTTGAGCCACCACAAAGATCCAAATTCCTCTTTGAGTCTTTGGAATCCTCCATGGGTCTGAGGAGTATTACTTCTTTATCACTACTGAGGATTCCCTCATTATATTTACAAATGAACACTCATAGGTTTTCTCTCTTGTTTCTTTATGAAATGTTCCTTCCTCTTTTTTGGAGGTGGCTTCATTAACTATATCTTCAAAACTTCTAGATTCATGGTTATCTTTATCTTCAAATGATTCACATGGACATATAGATAATGGTTGACCTGTTTCTTTACATTTGTCACGAATCAATAGCTTAACTTTTGATCAGCCTGACCCCTCTTCTGATTCTTCATCATCATCTCAAGAGTGATGAGATGTTGCTTACATATTGGAAGAAGAATCTTCATCTTGTGAAATTTCTTTCTAGGACATCTTCATCCTCCTCTTCCTTCTCTTCTTCTCTTTATCATTTCCAACAACAACTTCTTTGGGATTCGACTTACTACATCAGAAGCAAGGCTCTTTAGGCTTTTCTTGAGCCTCATCGTTGTCTCCTCCATAAAGATAATGCATCTTGTCCAACATTCCCTTTGTTGTCTCACAATGTCTAACTGTATCAAATTTTGAATTTGATAACCCTTTCATGATGATCCTCTTGGCATTTGTATTGAACTCATTCTTTTCTCCATATTCTACAGACAATCAAATATCTTCATTGATGAACATTAGATGGGATACCATTCTAATCTTCCATATCTCATAATCTGATCCATTCAAAAATGGAACTCCCTATGGTGTTATCTACACTTGATTAACCATGTTTCCTTTGATCTACCTTAAAGAAATTAAGCTTTCCCTAAAGGAACTTTGACTCTGATATCAATTGTTGGAAATAATGTGTAATATTGATAATGGTGGGGGTGAATCAATATCAAGGGTAATTTTAATTATTAATGCCCACTCTTAGATCCAGATTCAAGCTTGGAAATCATTATGTGTGCATCGATCATCATCACATGTGAAAAAAATTAAATCATTACATATACATAGACACCAATGTTATAAGAAACAACCACATGGAACAAAGAGGATTTAATGTGGAAATCCAAAAGGGAAAAACCACCAAATCTCATTTGTTATATGATGTAAATATGAGCTCCTACTCTATTACATTAAATAGTTTGTGAGCCACCACTCACAGGAAGCACCAAATCCCTTATATTATTTTCTATTACCCACTAGTAGGAAGCACCAACTCCCTTCTACTATAGCCATGTGATCAACTTACCAGAAGCACCAACTAAAGCACCAAGTTCTTGGATTTGTTGCAAGAACCAGCTTGCAACTTCATGGATTTATAAAAGCACCAACTTGCAAGAGGCACTAAACCCCAATCTCTCTTCGGATATCCACTTAGATGGAAGCTCCAACTCCCTATATGTAGGATCCAACCCACTCTCAATAAGGAAATCTCTGTTATCTGTAAATGGCATCCACTCTACCTAGTTCCAACTCTCTATTCTCCTTAGCAAATTTCACTTTATTTAGCCCACACAACACTCTATCTTATACTCACTCTACTCACCCTACAACATCACTCATCATCTCTTGGCCTTAAACATTTAAGCAACATATTCAACAATCCACTGTTGGCACTCTCCTCTGCACAAGTTCTCTTGGCCTATCACTACAACCCTCGCACACAAGGCTCTCTCCTTAACTCTCGACAATGTTTCTTCCCCCCCAGTGCATAACTATCATCCATGGTTTTCATCCTCTACTATATAGGGAGTGATGTTGTCTCGGTCAGCTCATCATTATACCCAACAGTGTACTCTAGGATGGCTTCCCATTATGCATAATATATGACTACTTGTTTAATCGCATAACTGCAACATGGCTTATTTTCTTGTTGTGTCATCATGTCATTTAGCCTCTGCAACAACATTAAATCAAAGAATGGGTAATTGAGTGTTTCTCATACTGAGAATTAATTCTCAGTTAACCTGTAGACTCAACAAGTACCAATGAATTGAAATCTTCCTAGTAAAGTCTCTGAACATTATACTAGAACTCCATTACTGCTCTTTAAGGATTATAGGGCTCAAGATGTACTCTAGAAAGTCTCCTTTGAGGTTGGACTAATGTCCATTCCATCCAACACTCTTCTCCTTTGAATTATTCTTAGCATGAGGGACACTCATTTATGGCTCATTCTTATAAATACAAGCACCATTACTTTATCTCTACAAGTTGTGGCCCTCGTTTCCTTGATCCAGTGATCTCAACAGTCACCATTGAATCCATTATCCTAGCCTATACATTTAAAATGTGCACACAAAACAACATCTAACCCATTCATTCTTTAAATGTCTATGTGACCTAATTAAGGCTAATAGACAATTTTTGCATATCTACCAAATATGGCACAATTAGCTTATGACCAGTTCTATCCCTCAATGCTTATTTGTCATTTTAAATATAAAGGCCCTTGGTCATACAAAACACATGAAAACCTTCAAAAAACTACGTTTAGGCACTTCTTTAAACTATAGCCTTGAGGGCTTAAACAATATGCACTAACCTATCGCATCAATGGTCGCACAGATACACATAACCATGTCCTGGCAGTTTGCCTTAGTCGTCGACCTTCCTTTCGGGATTATGTGTCATGTGGGACCACCATTCTCCATTTCTTTTCTTGTAGTTGGTCCTCAACTGCCTCTTTTTCCACCATCGTGTCTTGGAGCCTCATCGGCCTAGATATCCCTCTCTCGTGCTCTTTTAAAACCTTTCAGGGATGTTGGTCCTGGATGAGGTGTCCCATTGGGACCTATGCGTTCTCGTGAACCAATCAAATACCAGTCAGGGTGATCTATAATTGCCACCACAATTCGTTCGTGTCTTAGTTCTTAGTTAAGTCAAATGTCTTTTCCTATGTGCCTTTCTAAATCTTCTAGGGTAACCCATCTGGGATGATTTCGTGCTTATGTCAACATCGCCATGTGGTGACATGTGTCACCTAGATTTGGCCCCTTCGACCACCTTAAAACATTGAAAATGCATGTCATTTGTCCCCTATACTGATGTAATGATGACATCATCCTACACCAATAGAATTTTGCCACAAGTCGGCTAGTGAGGAGAGAGAAATGGGTTCTTGGGCCTTGGTTTTGCATTAATTTCTTCATTAAAGAATTAAAGGTTCGGGGCTGTTTTTATTGTTGCAATGCTTCTCCTCGTGCAATGTTTCCCATCCCTACATCATCCTAGGCATTTGTGAGCACTACTTTGGTTCTTCCAAGGAAGGCCTCCTAGGATGATCTATTAGTGGGGTCCTCTCACTTCCACTGCACCTTGCTCTTATTGGTTCTCCTTGCCACTTTTATCTATAACACATCTTGGATCATTGTCATCCCAAATCGTTTTCTTTTCATACCATTTGAAACTTTCAGGATCATGTTTCCTGGGAGGGACCTCCTAAACCATCTCTCCTAAGCTGTGATTGTACCATTCCACTACTTTCGTGCCTACTCCACCACATCATCCTAAGCGCTCCCTTTGTGCACAAATTTTGTAACCTTTGGGGAACCTCCTGTTGGGGTTATGTGTAATGGGCTCCACCGCCTGCTAATAAGAACTAATTCTACCACTCTATTGTCTTCCCATGTCCACACGAACATTTGGTATAGAAACTCCGCTAAAAATATCTGCCAACTTTATTCAACTTCCAAACTATCACCAAGTTGACCCTTTTTCCATCTTTAACTCTGCAATTTCACTTTTGGGGCACTGTCCTTTGACTAGAAAAATATTCTGATCCAAAAGGCCATTTTTGGACTTTAGCATGTCATTGGAAATCTATTTTGAGCACAATACAACTATGCCATTTCTAGAAGCATTTGAGCTAATATCCTAAGTTAGAAACTACTTCAAAGCCTGAGACTCCTCCTAAGCTTAACATACCATGAACATCAATGTTGGCCTAGTTAATATCAATGCCAGCACACTTGCTATCACTAGCCAATCTAGCAATGCCAACAACCTAAAAAAAAAATTCAACAATATCCAAAACGAGTTTCAAAAAGGGAATTTCCAATAGAATTGTGAACTAATATGTTATAAGAGTTTTGAATATATACCAAATTTTCATCTCAGGTATTTGGATGCTTCTAATTGCAACCCATCAAAAGCTGTAACAAAGTCCTATTGACTACTTTTGTCTATGCATCTGTCTATCAATGGAATGTTGTGTACCTTTTCAACTTCATGTCAATATTCTCCCACAATGTAGTCTAAAATTCACTAAGAAATATTGTGTCCTTATCTCAAATGATGCTCCTTGGTATCCCAATGTGCACTATCTAAATAAGTTTGTTGCCTCCTGCCCATTGATGGTCATTTTACAAGGCATCAAAACATACATCTCATGGAAGATGTTAACTATCATGAATGAATAGTCATGTTTCTTCCTGGTTGTTGGTAAACCTCCCACAAAATCCATCGAAATGCTTTCCCAAAGATGAGTGCATATATGTAAGGGATGATATAGACCCGGTTTCTTGTTACTAGGCTTATTGTTACAGTAAAACCTGCATCCTCTTATAAACCTAACCACATGTTCTTACATCTTGGGCCAATACACAACATCTGTAAGTTTCCCACTGTATTCCCTACACCAAAATGTGTTGCAACCTTGGATATGTGAGCCTATCTGATCAGTTGCAATCACTCACCTTAAAGAACAAAAAACTTATCATGTAGAGTAACTTCTCTTAGATATGGTAGTCAATGGTGTTTTCACCATCATGCACATGACTCTGTGTCTACAACTATTGCAAAACCTCCTTGAAGTCTTCATCCTTTGAATATGCCTCTCTATATGCATCAAGGGTGAATGTTTCCACGTGCATCCAATTACCCAAAGCTGTGATATTTGATGCAGGTGGCCTTGAAAGCATGTCACCCAACTTGTTTGTGTTTCATTTCTTGTACTTGATCACTAAAAGAAACTATTGTAAAATATTCATCCACTTATAATTCTTGGTTTGTTGTAGCTTACTATGGGTCTGCAGGTACTATAGTGGCTAGTGATCTATGTGGATTATTGTCTCCTTTCCCATCAGATAGTGCTTCCACTTCCTTACATCTTGCACTAGGGCATACAACTCCTTGTTGTAAGTAGGGTAGTTAAGAAATTCCCCATGAAATAATTTAGAATTGTAGCATATTGGCCTTCCTCTCTACATCAAGACAACTCCCATAGCATACCCACTTGTATTTGTCTTCACTTTAAAGGGATGTTGTAGGTTCGATATTGGTAGAACTACTACTTGAATGGTCTTCTTCTTTACCTCCTCAAATTCCCTTTGCTAATCCTTTCCCCATTGGAAACTCTTTCCACTTGTTGTTATGGCATGAAGTGGTGTCACTATCACTGAAAGCGAGGCTATGAATTTCCTAAGGTACTATGTTGCCCCAACGATATTCCTAACCTCGGAAACATTTGTAGGCACCATAAATTTCATGATGGCCTCCATCTTGGAAAGATCTATTTTTAGCTCTCCTCCACCTATCACATAGCCTATATACACAAAATACTATTTTACAAACTCACACTTCTTGAGATTTGCTAATAGTTGGTGCTTCTTTAATGTATCTAGCACTTGTGACAAATGTGAGATGTGCTCCTCCTAGGTAGCATTGTGTTTGGTAATTTAATTGATGTTAAATTACTACAAAAATTATTAACGAGGGATAGTATAGTGATGAAGTTTATGTGTACTGTATGTACTAGAAGTCTTTATCATTCAAGCAATTCCTAGATTAAATTGAGATATCGAGATGCATATGTTTTCATCATTCTTATAGGAAAGTAAATATGTCACTCCTTAACAAAAATGAAATCAAAATTATTGCACTTGCTTAAAATAAATATCACACTTTACATGAAAGAATCATCACACTTGCTTGAAATAAATATCACACTTGCTTGAAAGAAATATCAAACTAGAATTATCACACTTATTCAAAAGAAAGATCACACTTGCATAAATAAAATTACTATGAAATCAAACCCAAATTGCTTCAACAGAAAAAGAATTTAATCTAAAATATCACACTTAATATAAATCTAAATCTTCTTTACTTAAATGTAACTTAACTCAAATAGAACTCAAACTATACTACAAATCCTAAATAAAACCAACACTTTGTTATACTATTGTTCATGTGCATAAGAGATCTCGGCTTCACTCATTCATCCTACAACAAAATGATTAAAAAAAACATGATCTGTTATGAACTCTATTACCACTGCCAAAATCATTCATTAACAATCGAAATTAGACAGTTAAATGAACTAATTAAACACAATATAAAACACATAATTGAAATGTTAATTGAAAACAATAAAACCTTACAACTCCAGGGGGCCCTCCTGCGAGATGTAGGTAATAGCACAACCCCTTCAAATGATTATAGATGCATCAAGATAATGCATAACAAGGATATCACATAAAAAAGAGTTTTTATAATTCAAAAATAGAGTTTTCAAAATAATATTCAAGACTGTGTTTGTCATGCCAAGAGGTAGATTTATAACCTCTATCAATAACTGTTTATATATTTATGAGCCTATCCTACTTGAAAAAGACTAAAAATATCATAAAAAGATAATATATCATGATTTCCTCATGATTTTCTATCAGAGAAGAAAATCATGAGGCTAAATACCTGCTTTCATTAATTTCCTCACTCACTTGATTCGCCTTCGACTCCTTCTTCGTTGGTTGACTTCCACGTTGAATGGTCGTATGTGGTGTTGTTATCATCAATCTAGATCATGAAGATAGGAAAATATCATTGTGCCATCTATTAGCCACCTTCCCATATGTCTTTCTCCTCGGCTAGAGTTTCGAAAGCTATTGAACCTTCAAATTTGTTATAGGATATGTCATTAGCTGTAGAATTTGTCATTAGCTACAGAATTGGTGAAATTTAGTAGCTCATGCAAATATTAAGTTAAATAATAAATAAAAATGAAACTTATGAAAATAAAAGATTTTTAAGTACCTTTTATTTCCATGAACCTTGTAAACTGATGCTCAATTAGAGTTATTAGAGTCAAAAGGGAGGATGGAGTGTAAGAAGGTGGTAAAAAAGAGACAATTTTGGGCTTCAACATTCCCCCACACAGAAGACATCGCATGTCCTCATGCACAAAATTTCAAATTTGTAATCCTTCTCTCTTATTGAGCATCTTCAAATGCCTTAGCAAGAACATCTAAGTTAGTTCTTCTTGCTTTCCTAACATTGACTCCTGCCATCCTTGGTTTTTTCATCAAGATTTTGTGCTGCAAACTTATGACATTTTTCTTAAGAAATTGAATTTAGCTTTCAATTTCTTATTTTTCTCATACCATAAAACAAGATATAACAAGATGTTGTCATTTTGATTTCTGTAGATTTCATTTTTTGCCTTTATTGTTTCATGTTCCTGCTTCAAATGTCTATTTAGTAACTCCAATTAATAGGTTTCTTGCTTGAGAGTGTTTATAATTTGGGGTTCTTCTAGAGCATCAAAATAAATAATTTCTTCTCCGTTTGAAGATGATTCAACAAATTTTCCTATAGCTCTTTGTTACAGAGATTCTATGTAGTCATATATTTCTCATTGGACAGGATCAATTTCTGGAGTTCTCCTAGCTGGACTTGCAGCTGGTGATGGAATTCTCACTTCCTCTTCTTCTTCTAAATTGACAAATTCTAGAGATTGCTGAGACTGTGCATGTATTGGTTTATTAAGCCTTGCACTTATTCATATAGTTGATGTTGATTTTTCAGTAGTATAGGGATGCTTTTGTCTTTTTCTTGTTTTGTTTCTCCTTTTGATGTACTTTCCCCTTTATTGTTGGCTATATTTCTTCTAATATTTTTCTGCTTAAGATTTTCCAACACATTTATAAGAGGGGTTTCATCATTAGAATATTGTTCTTGTTGTGTTTCTTGTGCAAGTGAGTTTTCCTTAGGGTTTGAGGGAAAATTTCTTCTACTCGTTCTGGTAGTATCACTAGGTTCTTCTTGTTCAACTTCTTTGAAATGATTTATAATCAGAAAATCCTCCTAGTTATTCCTTTTTCTTTTTGGATGGGCTTCAATTAAAATTTTCACTAACCCATGATGGTACAAGGCATTATCTATGGACTATATTTTCCTCTGAATATTTCCAACCATTTTTCTCAAACTATTAAGCAGGAAGTAAGGTAGGTTGATTTCATTACCATCAAGAAAATGCATCATTAGGCGAGCATGGTAAAAGAACATGTTTCCACTCCTACATTCACAAGTTATGAATTTTTGAATAATCAACATCAAATTTATCCATTTATTCTTTAAGGTTGTGACTAGAATTCCCTTCTTAAAGACAGAGATATCCATACTTGGGTTTTTAAGGGAGACATCCCATTATTTGTCCTTGATCTTTCAGTTTTTGAATCAACTTTCCCTGATTCTTGGAAATATGGTAGCTTCTACTATAAATGACTCTATTAAAACCAATCTAATGTCTCCAATCTCTACTTCTATACCATCATATGCTCGAGAAAATGATTTTGTAACTTCTTTCTCATGCCCATCAAATTTTTCAACAAACCCTAACCACTCTGCTAGCTGAAACTATTGTTTCACTTGTGGGTATCCTTAAAGAAATTTATCCCCATTCGGGTCTAAGTGTAAAATGACTCCCATGTTGAAGAAGTCTTAGCCCCTAATTTCTCTCTTTGACAGGGTTATGGAAATAATTTTGTTATGGAGGCAGGAATTTGGGTAATAGGTGAGGCATTTTAGGCAATAGAACAGGGTTGAGTGGAATGGATATGATGTAAGGAACTGTGATGGTATGCGAAGGAAGTGGAATTTTATGCGAAAGGAAGGGAGTGAATTTAAATGATAAAAAGGTTTCAGATCGTAGTTATATCCTTTTAACAAGATATTTTTGTTAGAACCAAATTCATTTTGTAATGAAAGTAATCATTCCACAAAATGTTGGTAGAAATGGTCATACATCTATTTAATTTCATAATTCATTGTTTTTCCCTTTATTATCTAACTAATATTTACATACTTGTTGTTTTTCCTTACTGATTTTAGATTTGTCCTTTTGCAGGTTGTACTCAGGTTGCTTTAGCTGTAATGTTCATCCAAATTGTTTTTGCGATGATCTTCATTTTCCCTGGTTGCAATCTGTTACATCAGCTGCGGACTTCCATGAGAGCTACAAATTATTCACAATTTTGTAGTTGTTTAATTTTCAAAAGAAAAATAAAAAGAAATAGGACAAGAATAGGGAATTAAAAAGAAAATCTATGTTGCCGAGAATTCTTAGTTTTCAACTTATATTTTGTGTATAAACATGCCAACAATGTTAGTTTTCATGTTTATAAACAAAAATATCATTTTTGTTGTTGCTATTGTTGTTTTTTATTATTATTAGTTTTTTATTTTGAAAAATAAAGTAGAAGGGTAAGTTGGAGAGGAAGAAGAATCTTCCTTGACCAATTTCAAATCAAGATTATCTTGCAGATTTCTTATGAACTCTTCCTTTGTTAATGGTTTATGATACATTCGTAATATATGACCATTTACAAGGAAAGTTACTTTTTCTTCATCAATGGTTTTGATTTTGACCACTCCATTATCAAAGATAGTTTTAATATCATAAGGACCAAGCCAATGAGTTTGAAATTTTCCTTAAAAATTTGTAAACTTTGAATAAAAAAGAAATGCCCAATCACCTGGATGGAATTTTCTTTCTTTGATAAACTTATCATGCCACCTAGATATTTGTTGTTGGACTATATTAGTTCTATGAATAACATCTTTTTGTATCTCATCAATTTCATTCAATTACTCCATTCCTTGTCTTTAGGCTTCTGATAGATCAAGACCTAATTTGGTTGTTGTTTTAAAAGTCTTTATCTAGAACTCAATAGGAAATAGGACTTGCTTTCCATAAACAAGTTCATAAGGAGTGTGTCCTATTGTGTTTCTCCATGTGGTACGATATGCCCATAAAGCTTCTGGAAGCTTTTCTTCCCAATCCCTTCTATGTAGATGCACATTCTTGGTAAGAATTGCTTCAATTAATTTATTCGTAGATTCAACTTGTCCATTGGCTTATGGATGATATCGAGTAAACTTCTAATGTTTGATTTTGTACTCCTCCATTATCTTCTGTACCAACTTGGATGTAAATTGAGTACCTTAATCTGTCACAATTTCCCTTTGGACACCAAAACAAGTGAAAATATCCTCAAAAAGAAGTAGCAAACTACAACATTTTCAGTAGAAAATGGAAGTGCTTTAGCTTCTACCCATTTTGTGACATAAACTGTACAAAAAAGAATGTACCTTTTTTTCCTTGATGGTGGATTGATTGGACCAACAAAATCCAAATCCCATTTTTCAAAAGGTTTAATAAGTACCTGTGGTTGTAGAGGAATTTCAGCCGAAGGAACATGCTTCCCCATTCTTTGACAACCATCACATCTCTTAACATATTCCTCAGAATCCTTAAAAAGAGAAGGCCAATAATATCCTAAGAGAAGGACTTTATAGGTATTTCTTTTATCAGCAAAATGTCATCCACATGTTTCATCATGACAATATTTTAATATCTCTAGTACTTCATCCTCTCTAACACATCTTCGAATGATTAAGTTAGGTCTTCTCTTGTACAATTCTTCATTTATCCATGAATAAGATGCACTAATTTGAATAACCTTCATTTTCTCTTGAGGAGATAAGTATCATGGTAACTTCCTTGTAGCCAAATAATTAGTGATCTCTGCAAACCAAGGAGATTTAATAGATACTGCAAAATATATTCATCAGGAAAGTTATCTTCTATAGGAACATCATTATTATCATTTTGGATTCTAGATAGAAAATCAACAATTGTATTTTTCTTTCCAGGTCTATCCAAAATAGTAATATTGAATTCTTGTAATAACAATAACCATCTTGTAATTTTGCCTTTATTAATTGATTTATTCATTAAATATCTAATTACAAAATGATCTGTGTGAATGAAGGCTTCATAACCAATGATATAATGTCTGAATTTATTGATGGCATGTACAACAACTAAAAACTCAATTTCTATTACAGTGTAATTTAACTCTGTAGGGGTCGAATTTTTTCTTGTATAGTAAATGGCATAAGGAGTTAAATATTTCTATCCTAATACAACTCCTAAAGTTGTTTCTGAGGCATCATTTGAAATGTGAAAATGTAATTTCCGGTTTGATCCTCTTAAAATGGGTGCTTTGGAAATCTTTTCTTTCAATGTTTCAAAAAAAAATTGGCAGTCAGAATTCCAGATGAATTCACAATCTTTTGTAAGCAATTTGAAAAGTGGAGAGGCTATCTTTGTAAAATTTTCTATAGATATTCTATAATAGCCAGTAAAACAAAGAAAAATTCTAACATCTCTTTGACAAATTGGAACTGATAATTTAGAAATGACTTCTACCTTAGATTCATCCACTTTGATTCCATTTCTTGAAATATGGTGGCCTAAAACAATTCCCTCAATGAACATCATAAAACATTTTTCATTCTTCAAAAGAGTTTCCATAGAAATTAAAATTATCAATGTAAACTTCCACACAATCATGAATTAGATCAGAAAAAATGCCTAAAACTATGCTTTGGAATGTTGCGGGTGCATTACATAACCCAAAAGGAATTACTTGATAAGAATAAGTTCCCCATGGACAGGTAAAGTTTGTTTTATCTTGATCTTCTAGAGCTACTTGGATATGGTTATATCCAATAAAACTATCCAAGAATGAAAAATACTTTTTCCTTGCCAATGTATCAAGGAATTGATCTATAAAAGGAAGCGGAAAATGGTCTTTTAAAGTAGCTTTATTAAATTCCCTATAATCAATGAATATTCTCTATTTTCCATTATTTTTCAGAATAATTACCAATGGTGAGACCCATTGGTTGTCTGATATTGGATAAATGAAATTCACATTTAACATTTTTTGTAATTCCTCTTTAACAATTTCCCTTAGATTTGGATTCATCCTCCTTTGGGGTTGTCGGATTGGTCTGCCATTTTCTTCAATATAGATATGATGCATACGAGTGTTATTATTAATTCCTTTCAATCAGTGTATTCCTATGCATAAGAAGAGTATTGCTCTTGTAACATCTTCACTAACTCTTTCTTTTGAGATTCTTCCAGATTATCATTAATATTCAAAGTTTTCCCTAGAAAAAATTCTATTAAAGAATTGCCAAATTTCTCCATAGAATGTGAATCCATTTGATGAGATGATAGATATTCAATATTACATTGTTATTGAAAACTTTGATTTTGTTCACAATGTGAGGAAGATTCATTATTTTACATTATATTCAAAATCTGATCTTCATCTTTTTGTGAAGTAGCAAAAATTGGTTTTATATCAAAGTTTTCATTATCATCATCTATCCATGCTTCACTTTCTACTTCTACTATTGTTTTTGCAGGAGGATATAATGTGAATTTATTTGTCGAATTTCTATCAAAGATAAACATATCATCAGATCTACAACTTATAAAATCATCAGTTGTAGCTAACCATGGTCTACCTAGAATCAATGGGTGTCCTCCTATATTTTTATTAGGTGTCAAGATCATGAAGTCAATAATATATTCCCAAGAATCTAAGGATACAAATACATCTTCTAACACATCATTAGGTTTCATAACAGATCTATCTGCTAATTGCAACATTGTCGATGTATATTGAAGATTAGGAAGTTTCAATTGATTCATAGTTTGTTTACTCATGATATTTATGGTTGCTCCTAAATCAATCAATATATTTGGAATCTCAACGCCATTAATGTGTGTTTTCACAATGGGACTTCCTGGATCTAGATATTTTTGAATTGTTGTCTTTCCGATCATGATATCTGCAATTTTCCCAGCTAACTAGATTCTTTTAACTTCTTTCCTTTTTCTTCCTAGTTTTTTAATACTTAACTCCCTGATTTTCTTTGTAAATATTGGTTTATCTTTGATAGCTTGCAACAAAGGAATTTTTATAGAAACATTCTTCATTTTATCTATCATAGCGTAATCAACCAACACAATCTATTTTTCTACCCATTTGCCAATTTTCAATCTTTCAGGAAAAGGTGGATTTTGAACATAAACTGAAGGTTGTTCTATAATGGAAGTTGAGTTTATTGGAATATAATCAGAATGTACATGGGTGGTTTGTTTTTTGAGAATTTTCATCTTAATTAAGAGATGTCTCTTTCTTATAGAGGTCATCCTTCTCAGACTCCTGGATAACAACATATGGTGTCTTCTTTTCCAATACTCTACCAGATCTAAGTTGGACATTGTTTAGATCTAATGGAGTTATCATGTAAGTTTGGAAATTCTTCCCTTCCGTGTTTTAAACAAGTTGTGATTTTTTATTATTTGGAAATGGTTGAGTAGGCAATTGATTTGGCTTTTCTGGAAATGCTAGTGAAAGTTGTGGGTTTGGATTTTGAGGTTGAGATGGCTATACAGGCTAAGGAAAATATTGTGGTGGAAAAACAGGGTAAGGTTGTTGAAATTGAGGATATTGAGTATACTTGCCATAAGTATTTTTCCATCCTTGTGCCCAAGGTTAAGGCCAAGGTTTCTAAGGCATGGGTGCAATCCAATTACTTTGTGGTGGTTGTGCATATGTTTGAGTGTTGAAACCTTAAGTCATATTCGATTGTGGATTTTGCCATGGTCTCTTAGAAAAAAAAAAAAAAGGTTCTACTTTATTTTGACATTACTTCATCTTGATAGACAACTTTAAGACCTGTTATTGAAAAACATTCCTTTATATCATGATTTTCTGCACATATAACACAAGTTTCTACACTTTTTAAGTAAAGAGGGCATTCTCTTAAGGCATTCTTATTTCTACATTTTAGATAAAATATATATAATGCATCATTTTTAGCCTTTTTCTTGTTTTGTACTTTAAGGGTATCTATTTGTTCACTGAGACTCCCCAAAATATATGTTTTAAAGTTGTCAAGAAAATTTCCTATTTTAGCCCTACTTACTATCCCAATTGCAGATTTATTAATCCTAGACATAACATGATCTCTTGGATTTTTCCCAATTCTTTCCTTTCCTCTTGAAATTTGTATGCATATCTCACAAATATCTCCAAATGATAGCTGAGAAATATCTCCTTTACCCATCAAATTGAGAATAATTATCCACTCATTTTGATAGATTTCTGCAAAAGAGCTTTCAAATTTTCTTCATTTAGATTATGAATTTTAGGCCTTTTTACATTATAAGCAAATCTTTCAATGAAATCTTTAATATTTTCATCATTTTAAAGACTTCATATTTAAGGTTACGGGGCATACAATAATCCGTCTATTTTTCTAAGAATGCATTTTTCATGTGTTCCCATGTTCTTACGGAATGTGCTCATAAGCCCATAAACAATTTTAATGATGCACCCTTAAGAGTAGCTGGAAAAAAATTCAACTTTTGAGTATCAAGCAAGTAATCATAGGATCTACATAAGACTTCAAACTCAAAGAGAAACGTTTCAAGGTCCTCATTTCTTAATCCATGGAAATTAAGGAGAATAGAGGGTGAGATATTTTTCATTGTGGTTGTGGTATCTTCATAAAAGATGGGAAATCCAAAAGGTTTTGGATCTCCTCTACCACCTCCTCTTCCTCTTCATCCACTTCCTCTTCATCCACTTCCTCTTTTCCTCCTCTTCCCCCTCCAATCCTAGGTTGTTCACCATTCACATTATGTACTTCTCCTTCCCCTTCTCCTACCATTGTAGATTCCTCAGAGCTAATTTAAGGTTCCAAAATTGGGTTTTCTAGTTCCTCCTCTGGCTCCTATGGTTCTTTTGTTTCTTCTATCAATGGAATGTTAAAATAGGTTTCTTCTTCTTCCTCTTCACCAGGTATTTCCAATTCTTGTCCTAAAATTTGTTCTCCAGTTGAAGATAGAAAAATTACTCCTTCTGTTGTGGATGTATAATCTTCTTCCTCTACTACGGATTCAGTAGAGGAAGTTGGTGAATCTTTAGGTTTAATTTCATATCTAAGTACCTTAGGAAGTCTATGTCTGGCCACAATTGATGGAATATGAGTTTGGGTGGATGGTGTGGCACTACAAGGTCGTGGTGGGGTGAGTGATTATGTTGGAATCAAATTCCTAGCTCTACTTACAAATCTACCTCTAGAATCTCTTTCCCTATTCATATCATTTTTATTTTTTTTAAATGAAAAGAAAAAGACTCCTATATACACTTCCCCGACAATGACGCCAAAATGTTTGGTAATTTAATTGATGTTAAATTACTACATAAATTATCGACCAAGGCTAGTATATTGATGAAGTGTATGTGTATTCTATGTACTAGAAGTCTTTAGTATTAAAGTAATTCCTAGATTAAATTGAGATATCAAGATGCACATGTTTTCATCATTCTTACATGAAAGTAATGTTGAATAATCTAGGGAAATTAGATATAATAAGATTCTTCTAGACTTCATAACAATTTGTGAAGCACTTTTTCAATTTTTCTTGTTAGATTGATCCTCTTCTCTTATTATTAGTATATGTTTGTTTACTTCTTCAAACTGCTACCAAAACATAAGAAACAAGAATTCAAGATATTGGCTCTATGCCAGGGAAAAACCTCTCTCTCTTAGAGAGGAAAACGATTTTGTAAATTTCTCTTATTGAAGGTTCTATTGATCAATTCCAAACCCTAGACCCTTGACAAGAATATCCTCCAAGCACAAGTCAAGCCCTTCCTTCTTCTGGCACTTCATTTCCCAACACTTTGTTCCTCGACACTTCGTCCTCCTTCTTTTGGCACTTCTTTCTTCCGACAACTGGTGATATTCCTTGTTATTCTAGCTCTAGAAGAGATACATATCTTTGATCCTTAGTGAAGTCTTTCATTTATAATCCTTCTCTTGTCCAATCGAGCTCCTTCTTGATGTGTAGTTTCGTACTTGTTATGACTGTCGTGTAGCCCTAGTTTCTCACACGTGTGGGAGGATTCCTTCAAGATTCTTATATATGCTAGGGGCTTCCTTTATTCCTCACTTGAGTGAGCCTCTTCTTCACTTGAGAGAGAGGCCTTATAGGCCTACTTTGATAGCCCAAACAATGAGATATATGTGACTATGATAGTGTTGTTGTAATGACCACAGATAACCCTCCTTTTCTCGCACATGTGATTGTAGTTCACCCATAGAACAAACTTCCAAGGCTCGATGTTTCTTCCTCTTTCTTTGCTGCACTAGAGGCTTATTTTCTCGCTTTCCCTACACCCTTAAATCATCTTCCTTCTCGCTGATTTCAGAGGTGATTGTGTCTTGTCATTGCTTTAGGCCAACTTGAGGTCGACTTGGATACTTTAGGCTGACTTGTCTTTTCTTCTTCAGATTAGCTTCTTTGGTGATGTTTTTGCATGGAGATGACTTTTTACTTTTCTTGGAGGGATATCTTTGACTATATTACATAAATATACATGGTGTAGCATGCCCTTAAGGGTCTTCAACATTTATTTTGAATCTTTGACTTTCCTATAGCACTTTGACATGTGCTATACCTATTTCAATGACCAAGAAAATCATATTATATATATAATATATATATATATATATATATATATATATATTATATATATATATATTTATATATATATATATATATATATTATTATTGTATAAATACAAATATCAAAATTACATTTATGAGACCGAACCTAGTTACACTTTCTTCAACAAGGTTAAATGTTCCCACCCTTTAATCAAAAATGAAATCAAAATTATTACACTTGCTTAAAAGAAATATCACACTTTACTTGAAAGAATCATCACACGTGCTTAACATAAATATCAAACTTTCTTGAATGAAATATAAAACTAGAATGATCACACTTATTCAAAAGAAAGATCACACTTGCAAAAATAAAATTACTCTAAAATCAAACCCAAATTGCTTCACCAGAAAAATAATTTAATCTAAAATATCACACTTAATTAAATAAAAATCTTCTTTACTTAAATGTAACTTAACTCAAGTATAACTCAAACTTTACTCCAAATCCTAAATCAATCCACACTCTGTTATACTACTATTCATGTGCATAAGAGATGTTGGCTTCACTCATTCATCCTACAACAAAATGATTAAACAAAACACGCTCTCTTATGAACTCTGTTATCACTATCAAAATCATTCATTAACAATTGAAATTGGATAGTTATATGAACCAATTAAAAACAATATAAAATGAAAAATTGAAATGTTAATTGAAAACAATAAAACCTTACATCTCCAGGGAGGCCTCCTACGAGATCTAGGTAATAACACGACTCCTTTAGATGATTATAGATGCATCAAGATAACACACAACAATGATATCAAAGAAAACAATTTTTTTATAACTTTAAAACAAAATTTTCAAAATAATATTCAAGATTGTGTTTGTCATGCCGAGAGGTAGATTTTTAACCTCTATCAATAATTGTTTAGAGATTTATGACCCTAGCCTACTTGAAAGAGACTAAAAATATCATAAAAAGATAATATCTCATGATTTCTTCATGATTTTCTATCAGAGAAGTAAATCATGAGGCTAAGTATCTTCTTTCATTAATTTCCTCACTCGCTCGATTCTCCTTCGGCTCCTTCTTTGATGGTTGACTCCCGTGTTGACTAGCCCTATGTGTTGTTCTTATCATTGATCCAGATCATGAAGATAGGAAAATATCATTGTGTCAGCTATTAGTCACCTACCCATATGTCTTGTTCCTCGGCTAGAGTTTTGGAACCTGTCAAACCCTCAACTTTGTTATAGAATTAGTCATTTACTGCAAAATTGGTGTAATTTGGTAGCTCATGCAAATATTAAGTTAAATAATAAAGAACAATGAAACTTATGAAAATAAAATATGTTTGAGTACCTTCTATTTCCATGAACCTTGTAAACTGATGCTCAAGTAGAGTTATTAGAGTCAAAAAGAAGGAGGATGGAGTGTAAGAAGGTTGTCAAAAAGAGAGAATTTTGGGCTTCAACACATTGTATGCCAGTATATCATCCAAATAGATAATAACAAATGAATCTGTAAAATGGTGCAGTATATCATTCATTAAGATCATAAATGTAGTTGGTGCATTTCACAGGCCAAATTTCATGACTAACCACTCATACAAACATTGCCTAGTTTTGAAGGCAGTCTTCCAAGCATATTCTTCTCTAAATCGAACTTGGTGATATACAAACTTTAATTCCATCTTGGTGAAGTATTTTTCTTGTTGTGATTGATCCAACTGATCATCTATTCTGGGTAGGGGGTACATATTCTTAAGCATAATTTTGTTCAATATAGATTTTCCAAGTCCCACCCTTCTTTGGCACAATGATGACTGGTGACCCACATGGTAATGTACTCAGTAGAATGACACCATCTTCTAGTAGTTGTTACAATTCTTTCTTCACCTCACTTGCATCAATAACAAACTACTTGTACATCCCAATATTTGGCAATGGGGAGTTTGAAAATAGTTGGACCTCATGCTCCATGTCCTTCCTAGGAGTTAACCCTTTAAGCTCCTGGAACACATCTTTGTATTCTTGTAGAAACTCTTCCAATTTTGCTGATGTTTCTTGTTACACCCCTCCATGGATGCATTTGATCTTGCTAAATCTTCTACAAACTAATTCTCTCTTAAAAAAAATAGCACAAACTTATTGCTAGAATTGATTAGTTTCTTGGCTTGGTTGACACTTACCATTGAAATTTTCAACTTTCCTTTGTGCGTGTTGATGGTGAACGTTTTTCCATTCTTGAAAAGATGGTACTGGTCGTCTACCCACATAAATATTGCATATCTCATGTACATGTAGGTAATTCCAAACACCACTCTACATACATCAAAGGAAACTGCATCTAGTTTTACTTCATCAATAAAATTAACATTGATAGCAAATCTATTTTTTCATTGTTTTTATACCTTTACCTCTACATCCTTATTTACCCATCCTAATGGATATGGGCTCAAATTATCATGAACTTCCAATTTCAATTTGTTGACTAAATCTACTGCAATGATATTTGCATGTGATACTAAGTCATATAGATCATCTATCTCTGTCTTCTTGACTTGTATCTTTATGTGGAAGATTTTGGTCATTTCTTTCTCTTCCTGTCACTAAAGGATACTTAGATTCACCTCCTTCTACACTAATGTACAAATGATCTTCTAATACATGTCCAAGCTACTTTTAATTTGGTTTCTTGAACTAGCAACCATGAGATTCTTCTTCTTATTATCTTTCTATTGTTATTCAAGTTAAGCTCTGGATGCAACTTCCAACACTTCTCCTTTGTATAAATGTCAATATTACAATGGCTATAGTGGTTGCTCAGATCCTTGCACTAGTGTGTCATGGCTTTCATCTTTTAATATTTTCCCCATTTCCACTTCTTCTTCCCTTCTTTAAAGGCGTCCCAATTCTCCTTCTTCTTCGATCCACTTTATTTCCCTTTCTTATGGAATATGTTCTCCAAGTACTATGCATGTACACAAGCCTCGTCCATTGATACAAGCTTAAACAATATCACTTGCTTTTGTAGATAGCTTTGTAGACCCCCCAAATACTTGAGTACATCTATCTACTTGTTGAATGGTGTTGTCATTGATTCCAATGTCGATCCTTGAACACTCTTAATATTTGTCTAAGTTTGCATTGATTGGAAGCACCAAATGATAAGAAGCCATGGCAAGCCCTTGAATCTTCTTCGATCCACTTTATTTCCCTTTCTTATGGAATATGTTCTCCAAGCACTGTGCATGTACACAAGCCTCGTCCATTGAATCCAAAGCTCTGATACCAAATGTTATGAAACCAGCTCACAAAAAGATAGAAAAGATAGATCAACACCTTAGAATT
>APFE030233580.1:172261-209667 GCA_000404065.3 Pinus taeda
CTAAGGGGTCATAATATAATTAGAGCCGACATAACAATAATAATGTAAGGGCACAATAATAACAATAGTGGGCTTCTATGGGGCACAATAATAACTATATGAGGACTACATGGGCACAACAATATAATAAGGAGGTTGTACTAATAACAATAAGGGGTTACACTAGTATTATAGGGGCCTAACAGTTGTGGCTTTCATTTTTTAATATTTTCCCCATTTCCACTTCTTCTTCCCTTCCTTAAAAGTGTCCTAATTCTCCTTCTTCTTCGATCCAATTTATTTTCCTTTCTTATGGAATATGTTCTCCAAGTACTGTGCATGTACACAAGCCTCGTCCATTGATACGGGCTAAAACAATATCACTTGCTTTTGTAGATATCTTTGTAGACCCCCCAAATACTTGAGGAGTACATCTATCTACTTGTTGAATGATGTTGTCATTGATTCCAATGTCAATCCTTGAACACTCTTAATATTTGTCTAAGTTTTCATTGATTGGAAGCACCAAATGATAAGAAGCCATGGCAAGCCCTTGAATCCCTGTACGTGATGAGAAAAATAGATTTAGAGGATAGTGATATTGATCATGAGACCATGGTCATTTGTTTCTCTTGATTGTACTGATTCCAATAGTATGTGGCACACCACATAACTCCTCATGGTTGAGGAGATATGACATTTCAAAGATTGGAGCCCTGCCCTATTTTGTGCTTAGAAGCCCCAATAGGAGATGCTACAAGCTATTTTTGTTCATTCATAAATTAAATTTTGTTTATCCTATTCTAGTCAAAAATAAAATAAATGGGGATTTGATCAAGGGAAAATAACCAAAAATTATGTTGGACACCTAATCTGCTAAGGGTTATGGTGTAGAAGTTGAATAGTTAAAGATAGTCCAAGAGACCTTGGAATATGAATCCAACAATCATGTAAATGTATAAATGTACATCATTTTGAATATAAATGCAATAAACATTTATTCTTTCATATATTGTTCATATTCCATGCGTGTGTTTGAAATGGTATCAGAGTGGGCAAACTCCCACCCTACTCAAATTTAAGCCATTGGTTTTATGTCCATTTCTATGTACATCATTCCTGCATTTCTGAATCCATGTTCATAATTTTTACCTAATCCCTGTGCACCTAATGCTCTACATATCTCTACGGCTTCCTGTGCTCATAAATTCCTTTATCATTTGTTCTTTGAGCAATTATTTTCGGTCGTGAGGTTTATTCAGAGTGTGTGTTCTCGTTTCCTTATTACGCGAGGTTAAATAAATGTCCTCTACCCTTACAGAATTGCAGCACTCCCATTTTTTTTGTCACTAATCTATTTCTGAGTGGAGTCTCTAAAATTCATTACCTATCTCCTTCTCAAGCCCAAACACAGTCGACATGTTGTAAAATAAGGAGAACAACATAGGGATGCAACCACTCTAATGAAAATGACATGGGAGGAGGATGCATTTAGTATTCTACTCCAACACTCTATTCAATGAACTTAATTTCGGTCAACAAAACAAAGAATTAATTTCTTTCTAAGTGACTTGTACGTTTACCATTTTTCCTCTCATACTTTTCTTTTCGTGTGGAGAAAATCTCTTGCAGTCATGATTCTTCCTTTATTACCAATTTCCAGGGAAAAATAAGTGCTTCAAATAAATGACATTTTAATTCATATTTTTGGATAGGATTCTTGTATTTCATTCCTTTCTCACTATGTAATTGATGGAAGAAAACTCAAACACATAGTCCATCTCAGACACAATCAAAGAATTGGAAGCAGTCTAAAATTGACGTGAATGCTCGAGCTGTGAAGCAAGTACTCGAGCTGTGAAATAAGTGTTCAAGATGTTGAAGAAGAAACATACATAGCTAATAGTAAAGGCCTTTTTATTAAGGATCGTTATCAAAAAAAGGTATCAACAGTCCTTGAATTGTTTGTAAGAAAAATATATGATCTGGTGTGGAGCATAGAAATTGACTGGTAAGAGGGTCGCTCATATTTCTAGTGAATGGCCTAACAAGGAATGTATAAAATTTGTTGTGTATGGTCATATCTATGGTTCATTAAGATTTAAATTATGCCTTGAAACCTGTGTAGAAGCAGACTTAATAAATGTGTGAATTAGAGTCTTGCACTGAGGCTCTTCGAGTAGCAGCATATGGTGCAGCAACGTGTGGTGCATTCTCCTACGTATGGTGAGTGTCATATTGTGTTTTATGTTGCCAATTTTCTATTGCTTGTGCGTTGAATAGTTTTATTAAAATCATGAGCGGTGGCATATAATGTTTGAGTGATGGCTTATGGTGTAAATGCATACCATGAAGTGATGTGAGATGTGTGCATTGACCCTTTTATATATATTAAACTAAAAGGCTCTTGATAGCGTTGATATATTTTGAAGATCTTGTATCATATGTGAGGGACATATAATATCATTTGTGCAACATATATATAATATATTTGATGCATTGAGTTTATGAGTGAAATTCCATATGAGTATTTCTTCGTTTAAAATTTGTGATAGATATTTGTTGGCATATAATGCGTTGAAAGAACTCTAGTATGTGAAATTATATGTGTTACACTATGATGAAAGCATCTTTGTGAGTGTGTTGAAATCGCTTAATATTTATATATTTTATTTTGGTTGAGGTATAGTGGGTTATGATATATATTGAACACTGGAACCTATGTTCAACTACCGTGTGAAGCGCATTACAGTCATTGTTGCTCATTTGTTAGAGCATTAAGTCTGTGTGTTGAAGTCTCAAAAATGGCCAATGTTTATGAAGTATTAGAGTTCTTGAAAACTTTGATACAATCTAATGTTGATGACGCATTGAAAATAAGTGAAGCCTCTCTTTTAGACATTCAAACTTGTCTACAAAATGCATAAGAGAAAATTGTTTTTTTGTAGCTTGAGTCATAGCTACAACAAGATGAATTACAATAGAAGAGTTGTCATTCTGGACTTGTTTTTGTTCAGAAAAATCCTTTGCTTGAGTTCAAGAAAAAATCTCATCTGCTACAAGAAAGTGGTCAAATCAGTAACATTGAGATTGACTCCCATCATGTGCCCATTTTAGGAGTAAATTTGCATGTAGGTATGGAAATTCAACCTGCACTTCCAAAGCTAATCATTTGACCTTGAGAAGAGAGTATCAACAATAATCACATAACAGGTCTTGGATATGATAAGTAAGTATCCTTTCATACTCCAGACTACTCAAATCCCATCAAATTTCAAAGTGTTGGATTTCTTCAGGATGGTTCTTTACCTATTTCTACCCCTACTCCACATTCACAGCAGATTGTGAAATGTCAACATTGTGATTGAGTTGGCCATGTGAAATATCATTTTTTTTTTATCTTCACCCATGCAAACATTGTGGTAAGCACATTATTTCTTCAATCAGATGCTTCAAAAACAAGCCTCCTACAAGAACAAGGATTCACCTTGGATGGATCGCTTCTTGGCAATGAGCTTCAACAACCAAGAAGATATTTAAATCATAGCACATAATTTGTTCTTGAATATTGAAAAGTCTTGCAATTGATATATCTTCATCTTCTCACCTTGTATCTAATAGGGGAGGAATTAATGGTCATACACAAGTTTCAAAGATAAATCAAGCGACCCTAAACCACAACCTGAACATGTTGCATGAGCCTAGATCTAGAGACAACAATACCCAGATTCAGAGTTGTATCCAAAGATAGAGAAGCCCCTAAGCATGTCTTTGGTTGGTGGCCTTCCTTAAACCATCGCAGGTTGAATACCTCCCTTTTTCCATGTTGAAGGTCTCCCTATTCAAAGCATTAAGGAGCATTTCCTCTAGAAGGAGACTTCAACTTCTTGTTAGATTTGGAAGATTTTCAGGAATTACACTAAGCATTCCAGGTTGAGACCCAAATGGTCTCCATTTCCAAGACAATAGGAGCACTTCCTCTAGCACAATACTTCAGGTTCTTGTCAGTTTTGGAAGAGTTCCAAGAACTACACTAAGTGTTTCATTTTTTGTGGTCATCCTTAAACCACCACTGGTTGAGACCTTGACTTTTCCCACCTTATGCCATCTTTTTAGAGAGCACATCCAACCATTGGTTGCCACTTTTGTATTATAACTCTCTGCTTGGACTCATATATACCCCTTAGATTAAAGGGGGGGATGTTGGACACCTAATTCGCTTAAGAGTTATGGTGTGGAAGTTGAACAGTCAAAGGGAGTCCAAGAGACCTTGAAATATAAATCCAATGGTCATGTGAAATGTATAAATGTACATCATTGTGAATAAAAATGCAATGAACGCTTATTCTTTCATATCTTGTTCATATTCCATGTGTGTGTTTGACAAATTAAATTAAATTCTTAAGGGGTTTTTGGCTCCAAAATATAATTTTGAAATTCAAAATTAGACTAGGTTTTCCCTCCAGGTGATCAGGGTGCCCTTCTCTTTAAGAGACCCAATTCAACACTATAAATGAAGGATGAATTCTCCACAAGAGGAATCAAATCAACTCGTTATATGTGATTGATCTCTGCAACCTTGATTAGTCATGCATATATGAGATTAAGGTCAAAGTTTCTGAAGGATTTTGGAATGTGGTTCTAAAATATTTTTTTCTTTTAGGATTGGTTTTCATTGGTTACTTCTATAAAAATATAGATAATTTCTTGTGTCAATCCCTGACCTCCAAGGGTTCTGATCTATATGATTTAGAAGTGGATTGACTTCTAAATCATTAACTTGTGTACTCACAATGTTTGACTTACATACCTATTCATCTTATTGAAGGCCAGTACACTTCCCTTGAAACCTATTCGGACGAGGCAAAAACCCAGTGACAAACACACACCACCTTTGAAGCTCACATCTGTGGTAGAAGCAATGTCTAGAATCCCAGTTAGCATCAAACCATTTTTTGGCATCTCTATGAATTTTTTTGTACATTTTTTGGCTTTACTTGTTGAAGTTTCAAGCCAAGTGTGAATGTGGAGCAACAAGGGATCAATTGAAATTCGAGTAAATGATTTGTGTAATGGTGCATTGATCTAATGTGATAGTGTCTAATAAATTGGTGTGAGGACACAAACCCTAACATGAGAGTTCTAGCATAAAGATTAATTGAAATATACAAATTTCCCAAATCTTGGGACATCATTAATAAAGATTGCGAACCTTGTGAAGTTTTTGTACTTCGTTCAAACGTCAGAAAGTTAAATTTCATGCAAATCCTATGAATTAATGGTGTTCAATATAAGAACTATATGTGATTGAAAATTCTATAGTGACTGAGTTTTATGTGATATTCACATACAATGATATTGCCTTTTATATATATATATATATATATCTGTGTTTGTGTCTATGTGTGTGTGTGTATTTGAAGTGGACGTACAAAGTTTTCCTCAAAATTTTCTCTTGATTGGTAATTGCATAAATTATTGGGTAGTGTGTTTTGGCACGTAATAAATATTGTATTTTTCCAGTAAAGGAACCCTATGTATTGTGGTGAACATGTAGTTAAATAGAGTGTGATTTGGATTGTAACACCTTTGCATCGGTCCAATTAAAGTTTTAGATGCCAAGCAACTCATGTTGAGGTAAACATGTGTAGCAGAGTTCTTTGAACATTATATTGTTTGGGTAGTGGTGTGTGTTCCTGAACAAGTCAGTGGTTAACAAAGAACGAAATATTGTGTGCTATAGAACTGAAACTTGTGAATAACCCTGTAATGTCTTGAAGTGTGGCTAGAACCTAATGAAGACGCCTATACACATTATGTGTATGGAGTGTGATTTGAAATTATGCGATTGAGATTAAATTGCATATAACAATTAGTTGGTTATGGAGGTCAAGGTCTATGCATGTTGCTTGTGGTTTTGTATACTAGAACATGTGGTTTACTATGATTAGAGGTCAATGTTGTTTTCATAAATGACTATGTGCATCAAAGAATGAGGATATTATAGAGCATTGGTTCAATTTTGTTGCATACTATTGTCAAAGGTTTATTGTATAAGTGTTGCAAAGAGCTACAGATGTTGCTACTAATAATTTTAGGGATTGATGTAATAAAAAAGGTGAGGATTTGTCAATAAGTATGTTGCAGTGAGTTCATATAACCACCATGTATTTTCATAAGCCCTGTAACATCTTTTGCAGATAAGAAAGAGTAAATTGTGTTAGGATTTCATATGGTTGAGAGAGGATTCCATGTTAATGTATGTATATGTATGAGCGCATAGTTTATGACAGAATATAGATGCTATGTATAGTTGTTTTGTTATGCTACTAAGATGTGTTTGTTGAGCAGTGAGCAAGTATTGTACCAAGTAGAACTAGTTGTTGGTTGAGCTGAGAGAGTGAGTTTGTATGTTCATGGTAAAAGGATATTTCTAGGGTTTGACAGCTTCATGACATGTATGGTGAGTAGAGAAGAACCAATATTTTTCTTGAGATCAGGATTCATGGTTTAAACAACCTGCTAAAAATAATTAGAGATGTTTCCTAGGGTTATAATTGTTGCAAGGAATTTGTGGTATTGAATTGCTACTATTATATTACTCTAGGGTTTCTGATATCATTATAAGCAAAGTTGTTGGGACAAGGATTGTACATGGAAAATTTAATTATGCTGAGAAAATAAAGGTTATATAGTTGGTAATGACCGTGAGTAAGTAATGACAGAAGTGGCAGTTATATGACAAGAGAAAATGTAGTACAGTAGTAGTATGGATAATAGTGGCTGAGCAATAATTCAATGTAATCTATTTGTTCTTGTATCTTTTATTATCATGGTGGTAGGGTGGTGTAAGGCGGAGAGTAGAGTCTCTTTTAGGTTGGATCCTAAGAACACTTTAGGGCAGAAAGGTGGTGTTAGGGCAAGTTGGAGCTATTGAAAAATGTAACTATCTTTAGTCTTCATAATGACATGTGTAATTGTGATTTTATGTAATTGATGTAAATAATGAAATAAAATTATATTTGTAGTACTTGAATCATGGCTTTCATGATCAAGGAATTGTATTTTAGTTAAGGTTCCCATTGTGAACCTTTAGGTTTTTTCTTCTAGTCATAAAAGTCATATTGAGTCAATATCATGTATGAAGGACCCTTCTTGGGCATGTTACACTCTTGTATGAGTCATTAAATGAATGAGAAGGTTGTCCAAGACCAAGAAAAGGAACCTCATTCAAGTCGGGTTCAAGAAGATTGATGAAACCTCTAAAAAAGACATTTCAGCGTAGGTCCCTATCAATTCAACTTATATGCATGGGAAAAGAACAATATATAGGCATTTCGACCTCATTTTAGGAGGCATATTTTCAGTGAAGATCAAGTCTGAAACAAGAAGTGTGAAAAGGTCAAGGAATATAGTTTGAAGAAAAGCAAAGGAAGAGTGAAGTCTTTAGGAGTGTTTTTGGGACTATTTTGGGATATTTCTTGTCACACGTGCAAGGAAAGGAAGCAACATATGTTGTAGAAGAAATCAAGAAGATTGCTAGAAGAGTCGAGGTTAGTAAGAAGTCAAATCAAAGGAGAAATTATCAAGTCAAATAAGGAAAAGTCATAATAATGTCTCCTATCCAAGCGAAGTGGTAGAAAAGTGAAGAAGTCGGTCACACATATTGCCTCTAGGGTTTCCAAAGAGGTTGAAATAAGGTGTAGGTCTAAAGCAGAAAGAAGTCAAAGTTGAAGAGTAGTAGAGAAGGAGGAAGGAGCATAAGTTTGATTATTGTTAACTAAGGGTATCATCAAGGAAGCTTTGTGTCTTGGTCTTGGAGGGGAAAAAAGGTCAAGGGTCTTGGTCTTGGTATTCGTCAATTGAAGTCTCTATAAGAAGAAGAATTTGTTTAGGTTTTCCTCTCAAGTGGGAGAGGTTTTGGCCTTAGATGATAGCGTATATTATGTGTCTCTTATCTCTTTATGGTTTATGCATTGGTAGTTGTTTGATGAAGAACAACACTATAATAATATAAGTAAAAAATATCCTAATCTAAGAAGTAAAAAGAATTCACAAACAATTATCTAAAGAAGAGAAATCACCTCATTTCTTTAGCCTAGATTTCTCAATAGGAGCCTATTCAGGTTGTTGGAGCATCCTTTTAGTTGAAAATGATAAAGTCAGGGCATTGGAGTGTCCTTCTAGTTGGAGATGGTAAATCAGGGCGTTGGAGCATCCTTCCAGTTGGAGTTGGTAAAGCAAAGCGTTGGAGTGTCCTTCAGGTTGGAGCTTGTAAACCAGAGGGTTGGAGCCTCCTTTAGTTGATGCTAAAAACTTTGGAAGTTGGAGCTTCCTATTGTAAATTTTAAAGACCTATATTAAGAAGTGTTTGGTGGTTTTTCTCCTAGAAGGGTTTCCACCTAAAAATATCTTATCTATTGTCTTGGTTGTTGTGCATTGTTGAATGGTGGTGTTGTTTGTTATGTGATGTTATCATAAATTATGATTTTAATCTAATGCTAATGATGATCAATGCCCTGTAAAGTTAAACTTAACTTATTGAAGTGAAATATTTATTCACCCCCATATCAGTATGTCCAACAATTGGTATCAGAGTAGGCTCCTTCAATTGCATCTTAACAGCGAGAAGGCGGATCTTTGAAGAGAAGAAATGGGAAAGTCAAGGAAGCATGCATCAAAATTTTTAAAGGAAGCCTCACTATTGCATTAGTCTCAAAATATGTTACAACTAATGAAGATAATCGAGTTGACCCACATGCTCCTAAGTTTGATGAATCCAAATATGATATATGGGAATCCAAACTGCAAGTATGTCTAAAAGCTCATGGATATGATGTATGGCATTTTGTTGTTTCAGGAGACACATCTACCAACAAATCTAGAAGGTATAATAAAAAAAACCATGAATTTAATTCTTGATGCTCTGCTAGACCCTGAAAAGCCAAATTTGATCAATGCTCATCAGCCAAAATTCTTTGGAAGAATATCCATGATCTCTTCTCAAAGAAGCATGTAGATCAAGATGAAAATGTTGATGATGATTGTGATTCAACTAAAGTAGATGAAGAAGAAGAAGTAGTATTCGACGTAGAGGGAGAATTGATCACTACCTTCTGTGATCTTAAAGAAGAAAGGAGGTGAAATCATATACTCGAAGAAGAAGTTTCCCTTCTAACACTTCAAGTGCAAGAAGATGAAAATAAAGAGAATAACTTGACAAACCAATTAGAGTAATTTGTTTAGAAGTACATAGAAAAATTTGTTCAAAATTGACAAAAGGAACTTGATGCATATTTAGCATAAATAAATAAGCTCAAGGAATGGCAGACGGAACATTTGCAGGATGTTGAAAAGAATTATTATATAATTGATGAAAAGGAATAAGAAATTTCTCAGTTGAAGATGAAGGAAAAAGAAGTAGGTAAAGCTGCAATGAAGGCACAAGGTCCAAGCCTCCACAAAGCAATATTGAAGAAAATATTGATCGAAAAATGCTTCAAAGGCCAAATAAAATTGAAGGATAGAAAAAATTTGAAAATGTTGTTGCTCCAAGAATTAATGCTAAAAAAAGGTTCGTACCTCCTCCTAGAAAGAATATGTTCAAAATATCTCTGGGACAAGACAACTCATCCAGGTACCCTAATAAGTTTAATGGTTATTGTTTCTCATTTACTAACTTTGGGAATAAGGCCAAGGATTGCAAATACTATGATATTGATTATTATCAAAGACATTATCAAAATCCTAGAAGCAAGTTTGCAAGATCGCAAGAAAGGTTTCAAAATGAATCTGATAGTAGGAAGCATATGTTAGTTGTTTCGTCATTCAGGTACCATATAGAATGTTTAGAATTCCATAACTACTGACATATCTCTTGTGATTGTAGATATAATATGGAATACTCCATGAAGGATAATTCTAATCAGGTACAAGAAGGTTTGGAGAAGAATACAAAAGTAAGAAGATCAAGTGAATGAAGAAATATCAATAGTCATGCTCTCAAGATTTGTGAAGTCGCAAAACCATGATAAATCCAACAATGAGAAGGAATATGTCAAGGTTTAGAATGATCCTGCAGCAAAGCATGTTCATATATCATTCTAAACAATCCAACTTGAAGACCCCCTATCTCGTGAACGTTGAAGAGGAGGACCTAATCTGATTTAGAATATTAGATTGTTTTGTTAAGATCCTTCTTAGATTAGATACAAAATTCTTTCATTGTGGTTAAGGATTCATGAATTTTGCAAGTGAAAAATGAGTTTTTATGTTAATTTTATCAACAACTAAACATAAATAAGAGACCAAACAACAACATAAACATGTATAGAACATCATCTAAAAAACATTACAATAGGAACATGATAAAGTAGTTCACCCCTCCTGGGCTATGTCTCCTTGGTCCAGCTTCCAATGGCTTGGACCTCTCTATTATGCTCAAAAGTGTAAAAATATGCATTTACAATGCTCCAATGCTTCTGAAACCTGCTCCAATGAGTCCATAATACTCAAAAAATGGTGCCCTAGCCTCTTTTTTCTCCTCATTTGGTCGAAAATTGCCTTAGTTATGACTTCTACCAGTCTTTCCACAGTTTCCTCCTCCAAATCTGGTTAACTTCTAGTTAAATTCATTATCTGGAGTTAATTCTGGTAGTTCTGCCGAAATTGGTGGTCCCACTAACTTCCCTGCCTATCTCGCGGTTAAGTCTGAGTGGTCACATGCAAGGTGGTTAGGTCCGACAATTAAGGCAACGGTTCCGGACATAAACTATCGGCACTGACAGCCCCATCACAAATCACAATAAGTTGGAACTGGTGAGTCTTATGGTTTGTGAACGCAACGTGGAGGATGTGCGATTGCAATAAGCGGCAGACCCGATGGACTATCAACTGCAGTATAACTTGTATCACATCCGAAATATATCACAATTGGCGAAGACAAGGTAAAACATATAACAGAACTTTGAATTGTGCGATATGTGATTGTGATATTGCAATCGTAACATGATCCTGTTGGGACCGATTCCGTAACACCTCCCTTATGTGATGTGCGATTGCGATCATCGCATCACAACCCTAACTTGTTTTGGGGTCAATTCTTTAATGCTGACCCACCTACGATATGTTAGTTAAGAACCAACCTACGGGCGTGGCAGTAAATATTGGTGTTGTTGTGGGTGAGGTCGTGGGTTTGACCCTGACCTCCCCACATAAAAATTTGTTTGACCTTTGAGAGGGTACGTGGCAGCCTCTGGGTTTTCCATGTGTCACCCTCTCATTTGTCCACCTCTATAGCCTTCAACCAATAGCACCATGCGAACTCATGCCTATACAAATGTGCCACATGGAACTCAACCATTCGCTGATGAGATTATGGTGCCACCTTAGCTGCACAGTCAACACCAACTGGGAAACCTAGTGAGCAGTACAAACTGCTGACTGGGCTATCCCCTTTTTTTTCAAAAAATTTATCTATTTTCCAAAGTGAATATAACGTGTTTCTAAAGCCATATGGCGTATGTTTCTTGCGAAATGAGTTGCGCCAAATTTAGGATGACGAGCACTACGCAGTCATTCAAGTTCCACACCATTTTGACAACTTTGATTTTTGAGCACTTGATCAGGAGCCCATGTAGCAGTGGTTGTAGATTTGAAGATTTATCCCTCAACAAGCTGATAGATGCCAGATGTTGTCAGAGAAGTATTCAGCATTATGAGAAAATCAATAGAGTAGTATATTTGGAAAGTGAAGTCATGGACAGAATTGTAGAAGGAATCATGGTTCTTATTGAATGGTGGATTCAATTATGGCAAGTCATGAGAAACACAACATGTTAGGGGGAGAAAAGAAATCAAAGGAAGAAAGGAATATTGTAAGAAGATAGAGGAAGGAATTTCATCAAGGGGGATAACACTTTTCCATTGATGTCAAAGGGGGAGAGAAACCAGAATAATAATATTAGAAGCATGAATACATGGGGATAAATAATTGTAGGGGAGTGTGTATGTGTTTCCATCAATGATAAAGGGGGATATTGTTGAATGGTGTTTCCATTGATGTCAACATCGATCCTTAAATTCTCTTAATATTCGTTGAAGTTTGCATTGATTGGAAGCTCCAAATGACAACAAGTCCTAGAAAGCCCCTGAAGCCCCATACTTGTTGGGGAAAATAGATTTAGAGGATAATGATATTAATCTTGAGGTCATCTTAATTTGTTTCTCCTTGTCATAATGATACTAATGGTATGTGGCATGCCACATAACTCCTCGCAGTTGAGGAGATATGATGTTTCAAATATTGGAGGCCCATTTTGTGGTCAGAATCACCAAAAGGAGATGCTACAAGTTATTTTTCTTCATTCATAAATTAAATTGGGTTTATCCTATTCTAGTAAAAAAAAAGGGGTATTTATGAAATGAAAATGACCAAAAATTAAATTAAATTCATGAGGGAATTTTGTCTCCAAAACATAATTCTGAAATTCAAAATTAGACTTGGTTTTCCCTCTAAGTGATCAGGTCAACCCCCTTTTTAAGTGACCCACTTCAACATTGTAAATGAAGGAAAAATTATCCACAAGAGGCATCCAATCTACTTGCTATATGTGATTCATCACTGCGGCCTTGCATAGTCATGCATATTTGAGATGAAGGTCGAAGTTTTTGAAGGATTTTAGAATGTGGTTCTGAAACATTTTTTTCCTTTTGGGATTGGTTTTCGTCGGTTTCTTTTGTGAGAATCTAGAGTATTTCCTGTGATGGTCTCTTCTCTCCAAGGGTTCTGATCTAGATGACTTAGAACTGGAGCGGATTTTGAAGCATTACTTTTTGTCCTCACTGTGTTTGATTCATGGACCTATTCATCTTATTGAAGCCTAGTTCAGTTCCCTTAAAACATGTTCGGATGAGGATAAAACCCCGTGACAGACACACAGATCTCTGAATCTCAATCTATGGTAGAAGAATTGTCTAGAAGTCCACTTGGCATCAAACCATTCACTGGCATCTCTGCGACATTTTCTGGACATTTTGTGGCCTTACTCGCTGAAGTTTCAATCGAAGTGTCAATGTGGAGAAATGAGGGATCAATTCAAATTGGAGCAACAAATCTATGTAATGGTGCATTGGTCTAATCTGATATTGTCTATTGAATTTATGTGAGTACAAAAACCCTAATACGAGAGTTCTAGTAGATAAATTAATTGAGAACGATAATTCATCCAAGGCTTGGGACATCATTGATAAATATCGTGACCCTTGTAAAGTTGTTGTATTTTGTTCAGATGTCAAAAAGTTCAATTTCATGAAAATAATACAAGTTAATGGTGTTCAATATAAGAAATATATGGGATAGAAAAGTTTGTAGTGACTGATTTTGATGTGATATTTGCATACAATTATATTTCCTTATGGGCATGTGCGTGTGTCTTTGTAGTGGATGTACAAATATTTTCTCCTTGAAATTCTTAATCCTGATTGGTAATTTCCCAGATTATTGGATAGTGTGATCTGGCACTTAACAAATATTGAATATTTCTAGTAATGCATACATGTGCATTGTGGCGTATAGCTTGCAGTTAAATGTAGTGTGATTTGGAGCCCTGTACCACCTTTGCATTGGTGAAATAAAAGTTTTATATGTTAAGCGACTTGTGCGGTGATAAAAACATGTGTAGCGGAGTTCTTTATGCAATATATTGTTTGGGTAGTGATGTGCATTCTTGAACAAGTCATTGGTCAATAAAGAACGAAGTATTATGCGCTATTGAAGTGAAACCTGTGAATAACTCACGGTAATGTCAAGAAGTGGGGTTAGAACCTAATGAAGACCCTTGTACACATTATGTGTATGGAGTGTGATTTGAAATTATGAGATTGAGATGAAATTGCAGCTAATAATAGGTTGAGCATGGATGTTAAGGTATATACTTGTTTCTTACGGTTTTGTATATAAGAACATGTGGCTGCATGTGATTAGATGTTGATGCTTTATGCATAGATGATTGTATGCATCAAAGAATGAGGATATTGTAGAGCATTGGTTCAATTCTGTTGCAAAGTATTGTCATATATTTCTTATATAAGTGTTGAAAATCACTGCAAATGTTGCTACTAATGGTTGTAGGGCTTGATGTACTACATAAAGTGAGGATTTGTTAGTAGTATGTTGCAGTGAATTTTATAACCACCATGTATTGTCATAAGCCCTGTAATGTCTTTTGAAGAACAGAGATAGTAAATTGTGTTAGGATTTCATATGGTTGAGAGAGGATGTCAAGTTAATGTATGTATATGGCTAAGGAAAAAGTTTATGAGAGAATACATATTCTATGTATAGTTGTTTTGTTATGGTTCTAAGGTGTGTTTGTTGAGTGGTGAGTAAGCAATGTATCAAGTAGAACTAGTTGTTGGTTGAGCTGAGAGAGTGAGTTTGTATGCTGATGATCAAAAAATATTGCTAGGGTTTGACAACTTCATGACATGTATGGTGAGTAGAAAAGAATCAATATCTTTTTTGAGATCAAGATTCATGGTTTAAACAATCTCCTAAACATAATCAAAGTTGTTTCCTAGGGTTATAATTGTTGTAGGGAAGCTGTGGTATTGGACTGCTACTATTGTATTGCGCTAGGGTTTCTAAGATCATTCTAAGCAGAGTTTTTGGGACAAGGATTATACACGAAAACATTATTTATGCTAAGAAAAGAAAGGTTATATAGTTGTTAATGATAGTGAGTTACTAGTGACATAAGTGGCAGTTATATGACAAGAGAAAATGCAGTACAACAATAGTATGGATACCAGTGGTTGAGAAGTAATCCACTGTAATATATTTGTTCTTCTATATTTTATTATCAGGGTAGTAGGTGGTGCAAGGTGGAGAGTGGAGTCTCCTTTAGGTTGGATCCTGAGAGCACTTCAGGGCAGTAGGGCGTTGCTAGGGTAGGTTGGATCCTGTGTAGGGTGTTGGAGCATCCTTTCAGTTGAAGTTGATAAAGTCAGGGCATTGAAGCATCCTTCTAGTTGAAGCTAGTAAAACAGGGTGTTGGAGTGTCCTTCCAGATGGAGCAGGTTAATTAGGGTGTTGGAGCGTCCTTCAGGTTGGAGCTTGTAAACCAAGCGATTGGAGCCTCCTTCAGTTGATGCTGAAAATATTAGAAGTTGAAGCTTCTTATTAATGTAAATTTTGAAGACTTATATTAAGAAGAGTTCAGTGGTTTTTCTCCCATAAGGGTTTCCATCTAAAAATCTATTGTCTACTGTCCTGGTTTTTGTGCATTGTAGATTGGTGTTTTTATTTGTTCATGTGATCATATGTTAACTTATGTTTTTAATCTAACTTTAATGATAATCAAAGCTATGTGAAGTTAAAATTAATCGATTCAAGTGAAATATTGATTCACCTCCTTCTAAGTATTCCTAGAAATTGGTATCATAGTAGTTTCCTTCAGTTGCAACTTAACAATTGGAAGGTAGATCTCTAAAGAGAAGAAATGGGAAAGTTAAGGAAGCAAGCCTCCAAACAATTAAAGGAAGCCTCTAGTATTGCAATGGTCTCCAAATCTGTTACATATAATGAAGAGAATTGAGTTGACCCACCTGCTCTCGAGTTTGATGAATCCAAATATTATATATGGGAATCCAAAATGGAAGTTTATTTGAAATCTCATGGATATGATGTATGACACTTTGTTGTTTCTGGAGACACATCTACTGAAGAATCTAGAAGGTACAATACAAAATCCATGAATGTCATTCTTAATGCTCTGCTAGACCTTATAAAAGCCAAAGTTTATGAATTTTAATCAACCAAAAGTCTTTGGAAGAAGCTCCATGATCTCTTCTCAAAGAAGCATGCAGGTCAAGCTGAAAATGTTGATGATGATTGTGATTTTGATGAAGTAGATAAAGAAAAAGAAGCATTAGTCGACATGGAGGTGGAATTGATTAGCACCTTATGTGATCTTAACAAATAAATAAAGGGAAATCAGATACTCGAAGAAGAAATTTCCCTTCTAAAACTTCAAGTGTAGGAATTTGAAAAGAAAGAGAAAAACTTGACAATACAATTAGAGAAATTTGTTCAGGAGTATGTAACAAAAGTTGGTCAAAAGCAAAAGGAACTTGATGCATCTTTAGCATAAATAAATAGGCTCAAGGAATGGAAAAAGGAACATTTGCAGGATGTTGAAAAGAAGGATCATATCATTGATGAAAAGGACCAAGAACTTTCTTAGTTGAAGATGAAGGAAAAGGAAGAAGCTAAAGCTCCATGCAATGAAGGCACGAGCTCCAAGCCTCGACAAAACAAGATTGGTGAAAAGTCTGATAGAAAAATCCTTTAAAGGAAAAACCAAAAAGGACATAAGAAAGTTGAAAATTTCGTTGCTCCAAGAAGTAATGCTCAATAAGGGTCATACCTCCTTTGAGAAATAATATCTTCATAATATCATCAAGACAAGACAACTCATCCAGGTACCCTAATATGTTTAATGGTTATTGTTTCTCATGTACTCACTTTGGGCATAAGGACAAGGATTGCAAAGCTTATGACATGGATTATTATCAAATACATTATCAAAACCCTAGAAGCATGTTTGCGGGATTGCAAGATAGGTTTCAAAAGGACTTTTTCAATAGAAAGTATATGTTAGTTGTTTCATCATTCAAGTACCATATAGAATTCTCTAACTATCATGACTACAGACATATAGCTCATGTTTGAAGATACAAGATGGAATCCTCCATGAAGGAGAATTATAATATCAAGTACAAGAAGGATTGGAGAAGAAAACAAAAGCAAGAAGATCAAGAGGATGAATAAATCTCAGCAGTCATGCTCTCAATATTTGTGAACTCGCAAAACAATGATGAATCCACCGATGAGAAGGAATATGTCAAGGTTCAGAATGATCCTGCAGCAAGGCGGGTTCATATATCATTCTAAAGAATCCAACTTGAAGACCCCCTCTCTTGTGAATTTTGAAGAGGGGGAGTCCATGTAGCAATGGTTGCAGATTTGAAGATCTATCCTTCAACAGGTCGACATATGGAAGAATTCATCAGAGCAGTATTCAAAAATATAGGAAAATTAGTAGAGTAGTAGATTTTGAAAGTGAATTCATGTACATAATTATAGAAGGACTCATAGTTCTCATTGACAAGTGGAATCAGTTGTGGCATGTTATGAGAAGCATAACATGTCATAGGGAGAGAAGCAATCAAAGGAATAAAGGCATATTATAGGAAGATAGAGGAAGGAATTTCATCAGGGGTAATAACCCTTTGCCATTTATGTCAAATGGGGAAAGAAACTAGAAGAATAATATTAGAAGCATGAAGACATGGGGAGGGATAATCATAGGGGGAGTATGTGTGTTACCATCAATGACAAAGGGGGAGATTATTGAATGGTGTTGTCATTGATGCTGATGTCAATCCTTGAACACTCTTAATATTTGTCTAAGTTTGCATTGATTGGAAGCTCCAAATGACAAGAAGCCCAAGAAGCCCTTGAAGCCTCGTACTTGTTGAGGAAAAACGATTTATAGGATATTGATATTGATCATCACACCATCACCATTTGTTTCTCCTCATCGTACTAATTCCAACGATATGTGGCATGCCACATAACTCCTCACAGTTGAGGAAATATGATGTTTCAAAGATTAGAGCCCCATTTTGTGATTAAAATCCCCAAAAGGAGATGCTACAAGTTATTTTTGTTCATTCGTAAATTAAATTGGATTTATCCTATTCTAGTCCAAAAAAAAGGGGAATCATTTTATCAAGTGAAAATAACCATAAATTAAATTAAATTCGTGAGGGATTTTTTCTTCCAAAACGTAATTTTGAAATTCAAAATTAGATTTGGTTTTCCCTCCAAGTGATCAAGTTTGCCCCCTCTTTAAGTGACCCACTTCAAAACTATAAATGAAGTATGAATTCTCCACAAGAGGCATCAAATCAATTCGCTATCTGTGATTGATCTCTACAACCTTTCATAATCATGCATATCTGAGATTATGGTAGAAGTTTCTGAAGGATTTTGGACTGTGATTCTAAAATATTTTTTTTGTTTTGGGATTGGTTTCCTTGGGTTACTTCTATGAGAATCTAGACTATTTTATAGTATGGTCTCTTCTCTCCAAGGTTTCTGATATGAATGACTTGGAACTCGAGCAAATTTTGAAGCATTACCTTGTGTACTCACTATGTTTGATTTGCAAAGTTATTCATCTTATTGAAGGCCAGTTCACTTCCCTTGAAACTTATTCAAATGAGGTTAAAACACCGTGACATACATACGGATATCTAAAGATCGCATATGTGGTAGAAGCACTTTCTAGAAGTCTACTTGGCATCAAACTATTCGTTGGCATATCTGCAACCCTTTCTAGACATTTTTTGGCTTTACTCATTGAAGTTTCAATCCAAGTGTGAATGTGGGGAAACGAGGAATCAATTCAAGTTGGAGCAATTGATCTCTGTAATGGTGCATCGGTTTGATGTGATAATGTCTACTGAATTGTTGGGAGGAAAGAAACCCTAATACGAGAGTTCCAATAGAGAGATTAATTAAAAACAAAAATACATTCAAGGCTTTGGACATCATTAATAAAGATCATAAGCATTGTGAAATTGTTGTACTTTGTTCAAACGTCACAAAGTTTAATTTCATGCAAATCCTGAGTTAATGGTGTTCGATATAAGAAATATATGGGATTGAAAATTTTGCAGTGACTGATTTTTATGTGATAATTGCATACAATGATATTTCCTTAATATATAATAATATATATATATATTATATATATATATATATATATATATATATATATATATATTATATAGATGTCTTTACAGTGGACGTACAATTTTTTCTCCTCAAAATTGTTACTCTTGATAGGTAATATCCCGGGTTATTGGGTAGTGTGATATGGCATGTAACAAATATTGAATGTTTCCAGTAATGTATACCCTATGCATTGTGGTTTATAGCATGTAGTTAAATAGAGTACGCTTTGGATCCCTAAACCACCTTTTCATTGGTGCAATAGAATTTTTGGATGCTAAGCGACTTGTGTGTTGATGAAAACATGTGTAGCGGAGTTCTTTGTGCAATATATTGTTTGGATAGTGATGTGTGTTCTTGAACAAGTCAATGGTCACTAAAGAACGAAATATTGTGCACTATTGAGGTGAAACATGTGTATAACCCTGTAATATCATGAAGTGCGATTAGAACCTCATGAAGACCTTGTACACATTATGTGTATGGAGTTTGATTTGAAATTATGCGATTGAGATGAAATTGCATCTAATAATTAGCTAAGCATGGAGGTCAAGGTATACACTTGTTTCTTATGGTTTTGTCTACAAGAAAATGTGGTTGTCTGCAATAAAATGTCAATTCTATGTGCATAGATGATTGTGTGCATCGAAGAATGAGGATATTGTAGAGCATTGCTTCAATTCTTTTGCAGACTATTATCATAGATTTCTTGTATAAGTGTTGCAAAGAGATACAAATGTTGCTACTAATGCTTGTAGGGATTGATGTACTATAAAAAGTGAGGATTTGTCAATAAGTATGTTGCAGTGAGTTCGTATAACTACCATGTATTGTCATAAGCCCTGTATTTCCTTTTGAAGAACAAAGAGAGTAAATTGTGATAGGATTTCACATGGTTAAGAGAGGGATCCAAGTTAATGTATGCATATGGCTAAGGACAGAGTTTATGAGAGAATACATATGCTATGTATAGTTGTTTTGTTATGTTTCTAAGGTGTGTTTGTTGAGCAGTGAGAAAGTATTGTATCAAGAAGAACTATTAGTTGGTTGAGCTAAGAGAGTGGGTTTGTATGTTGATGGTCAAAGGATATTGCTAGGGTTTGACAACTTCACGATGTGTATGGTGAGAAAAGAAGATTCAATATTGTTTTTGAGATTAGGATTCATGGTTTAAACAATCTAATAAACATAATAAATGGTTGTTGCATAGGGTTACAGTTGTTGCATCACATTTGTTGTATTGGAGTGCTACTATTACATTGCGCTAGGGTTTGTAAGATCATTCTAAGAAGAGTTGTTGGGACAAGGCTAATACATGGAAAAGTTATTTATGCTAAGCAGAGAAAGGTTATATAGTTGGTAATGACGATGAGTTAGCAGTGACATAAGTGACAGTTATATGATGAGAAAACACGGTACAATAGTAGTATGGATAGCAATGGTTGAGCAGTAATCCATTGTAATTTATTTATTCTTCTATCTTTTATTATCAGGATGGCAGGGTAGTGCAAGGTGGAGAGTGGAGTCTCCTTCAGGTTGGATCTTGAGAACACTTCAAGGCAAAAGGGTGGTGCTAGGGTAGGTTGGATCCTATGCAGGGTGTTGGAGCATCCTTTCAGTTGAAGTTGATAAAGCCAGGGCATTGGAGCGCCCATCTAGTTGGAGCTAGTAAATTAGGGCATTGGAGCATCCTTGCAGTTGGAGCAGGTAAACTAGGGTGTTGGAACATCCTTCAAGTTGGATCTTGTAAATCAGGGGGTTAGAGCCTCCTTCAGTTTATCCTAAAAATATTAGAAGTTGGATTTTCCTATTAATGTAGATTTTGAAGACCTATATTAAGAAGCGTTCGATGGGTTTTTCTCTTGGAAGGATTTTCACCTAAAAATATCTTGTCTATTGTCTTGTTTGTTGTGCATTTTTTATTAGTGTTGTTAGTTTTTCATGTGATGTGATGTTAACTTATGATTGTAATCTAACTTTAATGATAATCAATGCTTTGTGAAGTTAAAAATAATTGATTGAAGTGAAATATTGATTCACCCCCCTCTAAGTATTTCCAACAATTCTTTGGGTAGATACCCAACATTATGGACATATTTTTTAATTATGTGGTGTACTCCTATACCCTTTGCCCCTACTTTTTCCTGAAGTAGTGCCACTGGTTCCACCAGTCCTCTAAATACTTGATACGGTAAAATTGTGAATTTATGAGGGTTTTAAAGTCCTCCCACTTAGTCACTTAAGGATCTCCTTCCAACCTCAAGGTCTCTATGTGGCTTTCTAACTAGGTCAAGGCATGGTATTGAATATGTAAATCCTCTCTGCGAACAGAGATGATCCCTCTAGCTCAATGAGTGGGTGTAGCAGTAAATGAGACAATCTACAAGACACTCTCCTATATTACAATCGAAATAAGAGAAGAGGAAGGAGACCTACCTCACTTTGATGCTATGATGCACTCCTTTGTTGAAGATCTTGATCACTTGCTCCACAGGCTCAATCCTTGCTTCTCATAGAATTTGAATACCTCCACAAGAGGCCAAAGACATGAAAAAGCATAAAAGTGCAACAAAAATAATCAAATGTAATCAACTTAACCGATCAAGGAGCATTAATATAAATGAAGTATTGACACAAGCATTTATGGAAAGTGAACCAGAAGTTGTATATATTAATAACAAAAGAATAAGCATACAACCCATGCCTTGATGTTAGTAACCCTTCTTGAGTGAATATCCAAGTCCAAGCTCAAGTTCTCCAAGCACTCCTTCTCCAAGCCAAAATGAATAACATGTAGGCACTATCTCAGCATAAGGGTGCAAATAATCAGAGACCAACCATTTGGGAATGGAGGGGGATGAAATTAAAGGTAGGGAGAGGGAGTTAGGATCTCACCAAAGATAGGGGAAGGTCCTAATCTCAAGGAGGAAGCTCATAGGGATAAGATGACAGGGTAATATTGGGAGAATTCGACCACATCCACAACGAACACCATCCATCTTGTTGTTCTAGAAGCCTCTACATCACAAAGCTTCTCCTCCACTTTGGGAAAACATGCCTTTTAGGGTTCAGCACAAGTATCCAGGAAAAATATGTGTTGGCAACGCAAGGCTCATATGGTGAAACCTGCCATTAGCACGAGAGGGCAGTGTCACAGTTGCATTGACCCAAAAATTAGGGTTTTGAGATCATTTTTCTCAAGAAAGGCTCAAGGAAAACTTTCATTAGTTCTCCAGGGAGGATCTGGGCTACATATCATGATGAATACACTACACAGTTGTCAAGGTTTTGGCACTCCAAGGTATGACATAGTGAAGTGCAGGAGGTGTGAAAAAATACTATGTAACAGATGCCCCCTAAAGCATGAAGGCAGAACAGGGAGTGATGGCTAAGATGCTTTACAAGCTAATGCAAGGACTAGAATAAACACCATCAAGAGACCTGTGAATCAAGGAAGCATATACATATACATATCTGATGCCTCTGTCATATATATTGAAACATGAATCCACGGTATGGATGCAACCATCTAGATAGAAAGGATCATGTGAAAACATCCACGGTATGGGTGCAACTATTCGAAATGAAAAGGATCATCTGGAAGTCTAAGATCCATGGTATGGATGCATCCACTTGATATAGAAGGATCATCATCATCATAGATATAAGGTCCCACGGTATGATCACAACCATCCGTATAGAGGAATCATGAATAATACATAACTCCATGCATCCTGAGTTATATCAGACAAAACTTAGGGTCTTGCGCTCCATCCCAACCCGATCAAAGTACAAATTCTAGCATGTGAATGAATGTGTCGAAGTCGAACATTCTAGAAAACCACCTGATTACCAGCCAATAATGTGAATCGTTAATAGGCACAAGAGAAACCACCAATAATGGCAATGGCTCTCAAGGTATGATAGTACAATCCGTGAATGTAAAAATGAAGTTGAAGTCAAACACTCATGGAACCATTCGATCGAACGCCAATGATGAAAACATGTCATTGAATGCAAAGAAATTGCCATTAAGGCGTGCAAGCTCTAGGGTACTAAAAGGGAGTTTCTAAGTCGTCTTCCTGGATAATGAGCTGAAGTTGACAGGAAATGACCCATCGAAGGAGGGCCATAATGATTCCCCATTAGGGGAGTTTTGAGGTCTAAAATGGGCTTCCTAATGAAATTTATTAAATAATAGTGGAAATGATAAAATAATATTAGATTACATCATCAAATTTTAGAGAGAAAAGAGAAAAAACTAATTTTTCAACTTATCTCTCTATGGGTTTACTCAAATTTTGAGAAGAAACACTCATTGGATGCATAATTTGATTCATCATCCAAGGACTACCCATGTTGCATACTTTCTATGGACCTTGCTACACGAAAAATGAGAAATACATGAAAAATGTGATTGCGATCACGTTTTTTCATGTATTTCTCATTTTTCGTGTAGCAAGGTGCATCAAAAGTATGCAACATGGGTACTACTTGGATGAGGAATTAAATTTTGCATCCAACAAGTACTCTTGCTCAAAATTTGATTAAAACCTTCGGGAGATAAGTTGAAAATACGAGTTGAAAAAGTAGTTTTATTATTTTATTATTTTTTAATCTTTTTATTTTTTTACTCCAAAAATGGTGAATCATCTCCCATGGTTGACATAATCATCTTGAATCCTATTGGTTCTTATAAAGTTTATTTTTGTTGTACATTTTTCTTAGGAGGCCCATTTTAGACCTCAAAATTCCCCTAATGCTCATCATCAACACAAAACAAGGAATAAAGTGGAATAAACAAGTATGATCTAGGATTGTGGCAAAAGGTCAAACAATGTATAGGTAGTAAAATGCAGATAGGACTTATCTTGAACATATCGGCGACACAGCTCCAGAGTGTGGAAACATTTGACTCAACATAGGACCAAGGGTCATGACAAAGAAGTGGAATAATCAGATGAGAGGCAAAATGGATTAGCGAAACCCGGAAGCACAAGTGACTGAGTGAGGATATCCAAAACCTGACACAAGAAATAGATGAGTGTCATGTTTAAGAGAGACACATTGCCTATACAAGAGATGTTTCACTTTCACTTTTTCCGCACTATTTCTAGTGAGTACCCCAATTATTTTTAATCACAAGCTTGAAGGGGATAGCATATGCTTGTTGTATAAGTGCAATATTAGAATGAATCCATCCTAGTAAGTTTTACGAGTCCTAGGAAGGAGAAAATTGGTCTCATCATGGTGACAATTCTTTCATCATTTTATTTTTACGAGTCTGATGGAAGAGTAACTTGGTGTCTTTTTCATATTTAGAGAGTTTGAAAGAGAGACGAAAAAGAAAACTCCATTAGGTCCCTTTTTGTAATTTGTCTCTCGAACCTGAAGTAGAAAAAAATATTCAAGAGAACCTCTTAGCCATGTTTCACTAAAATGTTCCTTTTTCGTACAATAGTCTATCTCAATTCGAAAAAGGGGTAAACGTATACTAAGATTATTTCAATCCATTTAATTTAATGATTTAAAAAATACAAGTACTTGGCGATCTTTTCATCTTTTAAGAGTCAGAAAAGAGCTTAAAGATGACTCTAGGGGGGTTCCTTTTTCATTTATTTTTAGCGAGTCCGAAAAAGAGATAAAACAAAACTCGTTGAATTGGTTAAGAATGATCATTGTTACCACTAAAATATATTGTAACTACACAAAGACAACCACACATTACCGATATCGAGAAAAATAATAAAATATTGGTAAAAATGTATTTGAAAACTTATAAATAGACAAAAATTAAAAATTGTTTTTACCATTTCACTTTGGGTAATTTGGAGAGTGCATTTTACCTTATTTTCTTTGATTCTTCAGGCAAGCGAGGTGGTAGATCTGAGACACCATTTTGCAAGCCTCAATTGCAGGTAAGAGCTCTTCCCGTTCTCTTGTTTTTCATATCATTTTTATGTCATTTCATAGAAGTGTTGACTGTTTAAGAGGAGGTTTTTTATTTTTATTATCAGGGGTGACCAGCGTGAGTCTGATCATTAGATCCATGCTAATTACCCATAGCCCAAAATACTATCGTGTTACCAGCGTGAAAATAATTCAAACAGTTGTGCTAGGTGCAGAGCAAAAAATAAAACGAGAAATACTTTGTCTTAATCGGGTTTTTCAAATTTTCAATCCATTGAAAGACTTCTAAATATTATTTATGGATTATTTGCAGGAGATTTCAACAAATATAGCCATTGAATGGAAAGAGAGAGGCCACGAGGCAGGAGACCACCAAGATGCTCAAAGCATAGCTTGTATTAATGTTTTGAGGGACTGTGGATTGCTTAAGTTCTTTCAGACCCCAGGACTCAGAGCTCAGAATGAGTTGCTAGAGTATCTCATAGGATTATGGGATTTTGGTCGGGAGATCTTCATTATTGGAGATCAAGAACTTGAAATATATGTATCTGACATCTATTTCATCACTGTACTGTCCAAGAGAGGAGAGGGATCCAACTCTCTGGATCTCATACTAGAGGAGAGAGAACTAGCACACTGATCAGAAGGCATTTCCCAGATGCAAAAACAACCATGAGTGGAAAGGTTAAGATAGAAACCATCGACAACCTACCCTTGAGGACTATTCTACATACCATGGCCCATGTAGCTGGGGTGAAAGCATTACATGAGGCAACAAAATATCAGTTCCAATACGCAATGGATTTTCTCACTCCAACTATATTTAATTGGTGCGAAGGATTGCTTGTTAACATGAAAAGACAATTGACCAAGTGAAAATCAGGTTGTTTGAAGCGGTTTGGGCATGGATCGATCTTATTCACATTCTTCTTAGAGTGTGTGTGTCTATTTCGTTACCAGTGTATAGAGGTGGACGATCCAGCTCCGAGATCTAAGGTTACTCAAATGGGGTGAGATTATGCCTCGAGTTGGAGGAGGTCAATAGATGCATTTCCCTCTAGCGTTATTTGGCTAGTTACACCTACAGTTGATCGTGGTATATGACTATGCCTATGCGGGCACAGGCTTCAAAGGAGACCCAGATCTTCCTCTACCACCTGGTGCACAATGGATTGATGCAAGTAAAAATGTGTTTTTTGGAAATTTTCAAGTTTTATGATTTTTTTTAAGTGTATTTGACAATTTACTTATGATAATTTTGCAAATGTGGGACCGGAAAGACCTCATGGAATGTCTCTGACATCTTGGCGAGTAGCACGCCCAATAGAGGAAGAAGCTCCGTACGAGGAAGGAGTAGACCTTGTAGTGGAGATGGAGGTACGCTACTATAGATGACGTGTCACTGCGGTCCCAGAGGCACACAAAGGGAGTATCTGCAAGACTTCGTCAGTTTTTAGGCCAAGGGACTAGAGTTGTCTCATGCTATCATGAGCATCATGCGGGTGAATATCCTATTCCTAGTCGTATTATCTACACTATTGTAGGCTTTTAAAGCCATGTGTCTCAGAACACTATTTTTTGAGATTTTGACATGACAAACTTTGATAGACTCGATATATATATATATATATATATATATATATATATATATATATATATATAGATATATATATATATAAGTATCCATGTTTCTATTGTTTACTTATGTGTTCATATATCATGATGATGTGCTCAGTTTTTTACAAGTAACGCAAATGTCTATCTAAAATATAATTTTCCAATGCATCTATTAACATATTCAAATTTTGTGGAATGTGTTGATATGTAATGTAATCAAAGTTTCTTTCCAATAATTGAACACGTAGATACATGCTCAAAATTTGTGGATTTCTCACTGAATAATGACCATTTAATTGTAGCACAACGAGTTGTGAATCTAACTTAACAACCAATTTTCTGATTCCGAGAACAATTGCTTCTGATAACTGCAATGTACTTGGAAATATTATTAGTTGTTCATCCCAGGCAAATACCTTGTAAATTGATCAACTCGCAATTAGGGGTGAAGAGTGCCCAAGTTACAGAAGATAAGTTCCATGTGCTACGATAAGCACCATCAACGAAACCAACATAATGGTTTGATGACATCTGCAAATCGAATGGAACACAAGGTAAGCAGAGGAAACATGTTTGTAAAGAGAAAAATCACATCAAAAAATAAAAATGCACACTAATAAATTCACACACTAATCTACAAAAGTAATTATACAGAAATCATGCATAATACTTTATTTCGATAAAGCCCGTTGCGGGGTTATGTTGATGCATTACCTTCATATTCAACCAACTCATACACACCTTTTTGGAAAACACGTTTAACAGTGTATGGACCATGCCACATAGGTTCGAACTTCGCAGCTCCAAACTTATCGTTGGCTTGGTCATACAACAATACCAACTCACCTTTAGTGAAAGCTCATGGAGAAACAGTTTGATCATAATGAGATTTAACTCGTTTTTTTTTGTGCTTCGATAACCATAGCAGCAATACAATAGGTTTCATCAAGCCTCTCGAGATAAAGTAAATGTTCCTCTTTAGGTGAGGTATCGTGGAGTAATTTGATAGCTAGTTTTAACAAAGGAATCTCACACTCGATAGGGAGTGTCGCCTCTAAACCATATACCAACTGGAATGGAGTGAAACTAATGGTTGTCTTTACCGAGGTTCGATAAGCCTAAAGAACCAAAGACAACATGAGATGCTAGTCTTTTTTATGCTTTCCAATGGTACATTGAAGCATAGTAACTAAGAATTTATTAACTACTTCAACTTGGCCATTAGCTTGTGGGTAATAAGGAGTTGAGTTGTAATGGAATAGACCCAACTGAGCAGTAACCTCTGCCATCATGTACTGACGAAAATGGATTCTGTGATCAATTATAATGGCTTTAGGGACACCAAAATGGGCTATGACATGGTTAAAGAGGAACTGAGCAATAGTTGTACCGTCAATAGTATATGTGGGCACCACCTCAGCCCATTTAGTAAAATAGTCAACGACGACAATGATGTAGTCGTACCCCCCAGTCGAGCGAGGTTTACAGGTCATGAAATCAATTCCCCATTTAGAAAATGGGCTTACAGTAACAACTAGGTGTAAGGGTACTGGTGGGGCACGCTATTTACAATTATATATCTGACATTCATGGCACTTTTGAACTGCCAAAATGAAATCTTTGAAGATAGAAGGCTAGAAATAATCGGCACGAAGGATTTTCTGAGCAGTGGCATAGCCTGACATGTGACCACCACATGCCCTAGAGTGCCAGTCCTTTAGGACTCATTCATCCTCTTCAATTGTTAAACAGCTACGAAGAACGGAATCAACACCGACCCCGTACAATATATCACCAACAATCTGATAAGGTTGAGATTGATGTCAGATGTGACGATGGTTAAATCGAGACAACTCAGATTGAAAAGTCTGGGTCTCAAGATAAACAATAATATCTTTGTAACATGGGTCAAGCATACTGATGAGAAATAAGGTTTCATCAAGAACCTGCTCAGTAAAATCAAAGGAGGTGTTTGTAGAAGGAAGGGTGCAAATCAATTCGGTAAAAACTAGTGATTTATTTGATTTGGTGGTAGTAAACTCCAAATCAAACTCTTGTAGTATAGTGATCCATTTAGAGTATTTTCTCCCAAGCAACTGACAGGTTAGAATATAAGTCATGGGGTTACAGTCAGAAATCAGTGTGGTCTTCCATAGAAGAATATAATGGCGAAATCATTGGACAACATGGACCATTGCCAAGGCCAGATTCTCGACATGAGTATATCGAGTTTCTATGTCAATGAGATTTCGACTCAAATAATAAACCACATGTGCATTGTCATCATCATCGTCCTAGAATAGTACCATGGCAATGGTACTGTTAGTCACAGCCAAATACAAGAAATAATCGCGGTGGTAATCGGGGGGATGCAATAAAGGAGCACTAGTGAGTGTTTTCTTTAGAGCATCGAAATATTATTAAGAGATTTCATCCCAAATGAATGGGATCCCCCTCTTAAGTAAGAGAGTAAATCTCTCAAAAACCTTAGCATAATTAGGGACCAAACAATGAAGAAAATTGTCCTTCCCTTGCAAAATCTGCAATTGGTGCAGGGATGAAGGAGGGGGTAGATTTAGAATGGGCTCTACATTCAGAGGATCTATTAAGATGCCTTCTTTAGACACAAAAAAACCCAAGAGATGAACAGATTCGACACAAAAGACACATTTATGAAGATTGAGAAATATTATAGTGTTAACAATGTAGAAATATTTCTCGAAGGTGGTATAGATGGTCATGACACTTAGCAAAATGAGCTGGTAAGTCGTCCAAATAAGGTTGAACGATGTGTTTAATATCATGAAAGGCATATGACATCACTCTATGGAAGGTAGCACCAACATTTTTGAGAGCAAAAGGGAGCTTTTTATAATCAAAATTCCCCCATGGACAAATGAAAGTAGTTTTGTGTTGATCAGTAGGTAATATGTTGATCTAGTTATAACCAGAAAAACCATCCATAAAAGAAATGATCTCACTCCCACTGCACTCATCAATGCTCGTCATTTTGTAAGCCTCTAGATCACGAAGCTTCTCCTCCACTTTGGGAAAACTTGCCTTTTAGGGTTCAATACGAGTATCTAGGCAAAAGTTGTGCTCGAAGCACAAGGCTCATATGATGATACCTGCCATCAGCACAAGTGGGCAGTGTCACAGTCATTCTGACCCAAAAATTAGGGTTTTGAGCTCATTTTTCTCAGGAAAGGCTCAAGGAAACTTTTCATTAGTTCTTCACGGAGGATTTGGGTTGCATATCAGGATGGATACACTGCACAGTTGTCAAGGTTTTGGCACTCTGAGGTATGACACAAGGAAGTTCAGAAGGTGTGACAAAATACTGTGTAACACATGGTCCTCTAATTTCAATTAGGCAAATGAAATATTTTTTTCTTCCTCTATATGATGAACACTGAAATAAACTTCAACTTGTTGCAACTAGTGATTTAGCTTCATAGTGTCAATCTCACCTTGGTACAACTTGATATCGACCTCCGCTTCCATTTTGAATAGGGATTGTGAATGGATCATGGGAATTGAACTGGGTTGATCTCTTTTAGGTTCTTTCTACAACTCGTTCTATGTTTCTTCTTGATCTCCTTATCTCCCCTCTAATCGGTCCTCTATATTAAAACCCCCATCTTCTCAAAATAACCCAAGCATATTCCTTAGGGCTAACATGAGGAGATTCACATTACAAAATATATCTTAAACTTGTGCTTTCATTTGCGAAAACTTCTTTTGTGCAGGATCACAAGGGTTATTCATAGATTTGTCAACCGTCACTAGGTTTTACAACTTTAATTTGGCTTAGATGATCTATATTTGCCACAAATATCTACAATATACCCAAAGAAATTGCTCTAATACCAATATGATCTATAAATTGGTGTGGATATTCTACTGGAGAATTCATCATAACATATATGATAAATTATACTTAAAAATATGAAATCTATACTCAAGGTTTATTTATCTTTAGATTTCTAGATATTTAAATTATTGTTTATTGTGTATGCATGAAAATTATAATTACGCGGAAAATAGAGAATAAAAAAATAAAAATTCAAAAACCATGATCTGACACAAGATATAACCTGGGAAACCCTTTTGGGACAAAACTTAGCTAGAAGGTGAGGACGTTCTTCTCTCTTTCTCTAAATAGAAAATCGTTGTGAGTACAAAGAAGTCAAGCTTGTGGCCCGTGGGCTACTATAATGAAAAAATTCTCTCTATGTACTCTCTCCCTATCCCTCTACACCACTATGTTCATCTATGGAACAAATGCACTCAAAAAAAATGGAACCCCTTTTCCTCCTAGTGGCCTAGTTATAACACAACACAATATCCTACTAGTGGATAGGTTTGACCTCCTCAAATCTTAATAAAAATTACAATATGGACTCTTCTAGAGTATTTTTCATCATGATCAAGTGGCTAGCACCTTTTCCTTGAGTAATTGGGTCTAATGTGACATCATATTGAATTATGGTGGTGAAAACATGAAGTTCAGCTTCCATGTGGCATAATTTTTGCATACATACTCTAATTGAGGCAATTATTGCACCATTGGAAAAGTCTCTTTGTGTATAATATGGGAAAAAAATTGCAGCACTAAAATGACAAAGTTTTACCCCAAAGAAAGATCGTTTGATGCCTCAAAATGATCCTAAAATGTTCCAGACCCCAATTTGCCAAATTGAGTTCCAAGTGTAAAAATGGTCTTGTGAGATGATTCCTCCATGTTTTCCACTCTCAAAGCATCAAGATGGATGAAAAACAATATAATGATCCAATCTAAATCATAGGCATAACTACACTTCAATTTTCTTACAATTGGACACCCCTAAGCTAGATCTAATGCTTTAAAAGTCACTCAGGGGCTAATAGAGTTCAAGTCAAGGTAATATTTCACACAAAAAAATAGAATTTTACCTTTCAACCACTAAGCCAAGGCATGTTAATACTCAATTTGTGCAATGACTTTGCACAACACAAAATGGAGTCCTCCTCTAGTCCAGTAATTTCTCAATACTTCCCCTTTATCAATGTTTTTTGTGCTTAGTTCAAACTAACTCATTAGTAGTTCTCTTGGCCCTCGAGATCAAGTTAAGGCTTCAACATTGATGTATATACCCAATTCAACTAAATTCAGCACTCCACATAGGTCATTATGACTCGGAAGAATTTTTATCACCTTTTGTTCAAAGTCACACTATCAACACCCACGTGTGGCTCTATATCTTCTTTCATAAATTACATGATCTTCTCATCTTTTTTTTCTGTTCATAACCAAACTCACACACTCTCTACTCCTCTATACACTAGTGCACATTACCATTCTCATTCCTTCGCACCACACTTTCCTACGTAAGAATTTGTGGTCCTTACCTAGGGTCAGGTGATTAATTTTAAAATATACAGAATGAGTATGTAGCCTATACCTATAGATACATTCAATACCACTCCCCATTCCTTCCCATAATTTCTAGCAGTTTGGTAGTTCAATTACCAAATATGAAATATAGATATTTAATTCAGGGAAAATTAGGAAACTTCCCACTCCCCCTCATAGCTTCCTCTTAGGCATCTAGAATCGTGTTCGTTTCTATTTTCTTCAGCATTTGGAACTATATTAAATAAAATACATATTACATCACATCAAGTTTTCCAAGATATCCATGCTATACATTTCCAACATTATAAATCATAATTACAAATTACAAAATTGGGATTTAAAAAGCAGTGTTACAGGGAAAGTTGCATTTGTCAGTTAACAAGAAACTTCTGCAAATTTAATTTGCAAATGACATTTAGAGTTAGAAATAGCAGTGGAGTAGAATAAATAATATTGTTAGAACAAATGCATTAGTTAAAGTTCCTCTTCTTCTTTATGCATTTTGATTTTCTTTCTTCCTTTTGAATTATTCTTTAGCATCATGCATCATTAAATAGTTTCATTTTACTTCGTGTTGTCTATTATAATAATCATATATATGTATTTTTTATTTCTGAACTAAGGTGATCATTTCACCCTGCCTTGTTGGACTGATCTCTTTGATTTGAGCATTAATAATTTTTTATCATTAGTGCAAAGTATAGGTCTTGGAGTTCTAAATATTTTTGAGGTTCTCCTGCACTTTATCTTAAGCACATGTCTCCATGTTGGAGTGAGATGTTCTCCCCTAACATGTAGGGTAAATAAAGGAATCTTGTGATTTTTTATCACAAACAACAATTTAACATATGGATCTATGTTTATCCATAGATATTTTACAAAGATGTTCCTTGCATTTCTTAACGAACCTTCATGATGACATGCCTTTGATGGAGATTGTACCAAGTAGTGTTATATATTATACTCTTCCTCTAACACATGATGATTATGCCTTTTGAATGTGTGTCATGGGGAATAGTGATTATCGTTGTATTCTATAATGGCTCATAACACTCTAAATTGTTGTCTCTTATTAGATTGTAAAATAGTGTGTTCATAATTGACCTCTAGATAAATTTATTACATTATGAGTCAAGTTGTACGACTAGCAGCCTAGGTAAGTGTTTCATATCATTTTCTCTAACTATTTTTTGAACCCTATTGTTTCATCACCATTCTCATGCATTTCCATTTTCCCCTTTCTTAATGGAGCTATCATATGTCATTGTAGTAAGATCCAAAATAATATCCCATGTGAAAATGCCTAAAAATAAGCAAAAAGAAAAGCTAAAATGCTCGAGATAGCCATAGATAAAGTTAACTAATATGCATGAGATGCGCCACCTTGCTAAAAAGCTCAGTTTCCCATGTCCAATTCTAAAATTTAAAAATAAAAAAATAAAAATAAAGGAAAGGACCAAGCAAATAAAAAATAAAAGGCATAATAAATAAAACTCTCTAGGAATGGTAGCAAAATGTTAAGCATTCCCTAGCCCTCGAGGGGTAGCTCAATTGGTGATAGTTGTGAGAATTAAGTGTTATATACTAGGATGTTCAAGTTCAAATCCACCCCATTTACCAGTGTCTACGAAAATTACATACATAGGCACCTAGGGGTTATGGTGGTAGTGGTAAGAATCAAACCAATGTCATGCAATTACAAAACCGACCTAATTGTCAATTCCTTAAGTCAAAAAACAATGTTAATCACTTCCTCTAAAGAACAACTAAAACATTAAATTGATAACCCCTAGCTTTTGAAAGCTAAGGGTAAGACCTCTTCACTCATTATGCATGAATATAAAGGTTAACTCATGAAATCACCTTTTCCTTGTACCACATTCATCAAATCACACACACCTAACTTAAGTCCTATGAAATGTGTCTTGTCTTGTAGGTTTTCACCTATAATTAAGGCAAATGATGTCCACACCATGGTCAAGCTAGGAAGGGATAAAATTTAAAAGGGTCATCAAAATATTAAAACATGTCACATAACGTTCACCCTACACATATTTTGAAACAATTATCATCACTTTTGACGAGCATCTTACCTTGGGAATTGTGACCTTGCCTCAAGCATTGCAACACTCGTATCTGGAATTGTGATTGTGTCTACGATGTTGCGATATTGCATAAAGAATTGTGATTCTACATGGGGTTTTGTGACAATTTCCTATGGAATTGTCATTTTCATTGTGATTTAAGTGTCATCATTACTGCCAAGATATCAACATACATCAAAGATACATTACCATATTCTACCAAATATAGGGTTTTTTCCATAAGGGTCACTGCCATCACTGTCATGTCAAGGTTAGGCCATTTTCATCAACGAGATATCAGTCATCAAGAATACTATCATCAAGGAGAATTGTCATCAATATCACCACATTATGTATCATACTTTTTGTAATACAAAGGGTCATTTCCATGTGAGATCCATGTCATACTTGATCACTATAAGAGAAAGGTTTTTTTTCATCAAGATAGCAAGGTCACTGTCACAAGAAATAAGGTTACATCGAATCATTTTCATGGGTGCAATCCATATAATGTTGTTAAAGGGGCTAATCGTTCAACCAAGCCCTCTAACCATATATTAATGTTCATACATTAGTCATATCATATACATCATTGTAAATCAAGTTATGTTCTTAGGTCATCGTCATAGAGAAGGGTTACCATAAATCATTGTCATGAATTATCATCGTATAGATCACTACCAAAAGGTGTAAGATGCAAGCTACATAATTATAGGTTGAGTTATAGAGTACAAAATGCAAGATAAACTAATGTAATATACATGATAGATGAAGCAAGCCTCAAGAATGTAATGTGATGCGAGCTATACAATACTGAAATATGAGCCGTAATGTGATTCATAGAACGATCCATACTTTACCATATATTCGAGCCATACTTCACTGTATACGCGAGCCATAAATGGATATCATTTATACGGTCATGGAAAAGTGATGCCACAGGAATAAGTGTTGCCATTATTATGATGTCTCGATGCCACCATAGAGATTACAGAGGTAGAGTGATTCCTATGTGTATACACAATTCCTATCTCATGTAATGCCACCATTATGTGATTCCACGGGTTTCAGGTTTATAAATACAAACCATGGTATGTGATACAAAATAGTGAAGGTATCTTATCCATATGGAAAGATTGTAAGAAGATATATATGAAACATAGGAAATATATACTAACCACAAATTATAATGTCATAGAGATATGTAGATGAGTGAGCTTCCAAAATGAAATAGAAAATGGGAGCCCAGAATAGCAATCTATAGAACTTAGAGCGAGGCCCATCACTATAATTCATGAGCCTTAGAGATCACAACCATTTTTGTAGCTCCTAGAGACAACCCCTCAGTTAGAAGAGTCCAGTACCTAGGACATCTTGATGAGTGTTTTGAAGACTAGTTGGGAGTTTATATCACACTCAGTATTTAACATTTTTGAGAGAAAATTGATTCAAAACATTCCTTAAGAGGATAAATGCAAAATCCTGATGTAAATTATTACTCACAAAAGCATCAACATTAGATTCATTGCGGCCAACATCACATGAAATTGTAGTCTACCAGTGGGTATAGTATACTTGGTAGAAGATTTGAGCAAGAGGGAAAACTAATACATATGGCTTAAATTTAAGAATCAGATGCATCAAAATTCAGAGTGAAATGGATGAAACGAAAAATTGAATGGAATGCAAAGATACATGGAGCACATTTTAAGGATTAGATTTTATATCAATATAGGCATCTTTCATTGACATTAGAATTAGATGAATCCTTAAAGTCATGAAAACACTTCCAAAAGCTACTATTACATGTCATTTGAGAAGAATAATAAGAACATATGGAACAAACACACAAAGAGTACATACTACACATTCAGATGAGCTAGAATTGCTAAAAAAATTGTATTAATCTTCCATAGAGCATACATTTCATAGGTAGCTTACAATACTTCTCTCTTGAAAAACAAAAAATTATGAACCCTTGATTATGTATCATAAAATTGTTTATATAGGGCCTCAGAGGGAGGGATCGTTACAAAATATTCCTTCTTGATTTCATTACAGTGGATAATCATAACAAAACTTCAATGTGCTCCATGGCAAGACTGTACTAACCAAACTCTAACTGACTGACTGACACGATTTGTAGTATCTCTACTCATGATAGGTGGGTGGTGGAGGCTACGTTGATGGTTCAATGATTTGGAGCATAGAAATATTGACAAGTTATTCACATCTTTTCCATAACACTGGAGCTGGCTGAGGGGCCCAGAAGAACCGTTGATATGTGATTTTGAGATTGGTCAAGCCCATGTAATTCAATCTAAGAAGAAATAGGGTCTATTCCATACCTAGCAGCTAAAAATTCCTCTTTAGATAATTTACCACAGTCTTGCCCTTTAGAGTGGAAATCTTATCATGGGAAGAGTCTACTTTTCTTTTGGCCTCCACTAGTCTTTAACTATATTGTTCCCACTAGATCAACACTCCCTTAAAGTCCCAGTAGCTTGGAAACCCTACTTTGACAACCCTCTCAAACTCAACATTAAAAGTGGCCACATCCTTTGTTACCACCTCTAGGCACTCAGCTTTGACTCTAGCTTCCTCCTTCTGGACAACTTTAGAGAATCTATGGTAGCAGTTACTCTATCCACCACATCTATGGGCCTCATCTCACTGAGTGACCTTTCATTCACAAGCTGAATGAACCTTTTCGAAATTTTGGAGTTCTTTTCACCATTCTCTTTAGCTAACAAGATGAAGCCTTCATAATCTTTGATTACAATTCTATGTTCATCCATCAAGGTTATGTACTCCCAGTGGTTCCTTATCTCTTCAATAATCTAATCCTAGACTAGTTGCTTGGCTTGTAGCAGAGACATGTTTCCTTTTAGCTTTTCCTTTAACTCAAAGATCTCCTTGGTTTGTTGCCTATATATTGTTACTAATGATGTCTACATTTGTCTTGGTAGCATCCAGTTGCTTCTCTTTCTGTGCTAGGCCTCTCTGGGTAGCATCCAGATCGTTCTATACCCTTTTAAGCTCCTCTTCTGAAAGTTAGAGTTTAATGAGGGTCTTGGTGAGATGTTCAGTGGGGTTTTGAGGATCTCCAAGTACAATTACTACATAGATATGTGTGTCTATTCTCATTTATAGCTCTGCTTCTTACTACTTAAGGGCTACTATTTCATTATTCCTTTCAATGAGCTCTTTGGCTAGGATCTCCTTCTCTTCTTGTACCAGTGCAAGCTCTTTAGATTGAACATACTCACTACCTGGGATATTCAACTTATGCCTTAGCTCTTGGATTTCTATTCGATAAATTTGAAGGAGGGCTTCAAAAGCAGTTTTATCCTCTGGATTCACACCGAGATTCACAAGCAACTCCTTGAAGCTCTCATTCTGCATGTGGAGAGCCCTAGAGTTGGATCTCTCTTGCTTCAACCTAGTTTCAGCCTTTTCCAACAGATTCTTGGCCTTTGCTAATAGTCATTGAGTTCATGTTGAGCTCACTATATAGAATCTCTCTAACCTGCCTGTTGTAGCATTCATTGTCACTTGAGGTTACTTGATAATATTTAAAAATAAAAATAAATAATAAATAAAAAAACACAAAATC
>APFE030233580.1:216759-268098 GCA_000404065.3 Pinus taeda
CTGCTCGCAGTAGGTTTCCCACCAGTCCTTGATGTGGGGGGCTGCTTTGAGAAGAGCGAAAATAATCTTTTCCCGACTTGAAAATTCATGAACAGAAAAATACCCATCTAGCAGATTTAACCATTTATCTAGATCATCTGCTTCTATTTGACCCTCAAAGATGGCGATTTCAAAATTAACTTGTACCTTAAAGGGTGTGGCATTTCCAGAGTAGTTGTTAGAAGCCGATGCATCGCCTCTGGGTAGCCGCTAAAGGATCTGCGCAAAGCTATCCATCATCGTGTTCCTTTGCCGCTCGAGTGCTTCTTCGAGCAAGATTTTGATAGGATCTCTTGCCCCCTCGTCTTTCTTCTCATCCGCCATGAGAGGTCGTCGGGATTTGCGAGGCTGGTCTTACAAAGGTTCGACCAGTTCAAGCCCTAACTCCTTATATTTTGACCTCGTTGGGCACATGCAAAGAAAAACAGAGAAAAAGCAAACCGCTCTGATACCACCGATCCGGACTTAAACAGGAACGCAATAAAATACAGAGATAACCATATACACGAAGATGCAGCGGAAATAATGCTTCATTTCATTAATGGAAAATACTGAAATATGCTTACAACCAGAAATGGAAATAAACCAGCTAGGGCGATGGTATTTTATCTCTGAAAGAGATGTGGTGGCTACATGCCTCTGAACTGTTCTGAACTGTGTTACAAAGAGGCTCGAAGGCCTATTTATTGTTGAGAAACAATGGAAAACCCTTCACATTCCAAAATCTAACCCTACTAGAAGATGAAACGCCAAATTGTGGGCCCCGTTTTTGGGTAAGTTGGTACATCAACTTCCCAGGGTCGCGAATTGGTCGTACTATCTCCGTTTGATGCACATGGAAGCCCGTTGGAAAGATATCTTCGAGGAATACGACGGAAAAGATGATTTTTAGTCAGAAAAATCATTGGCGGTAGATTTCCCAAAAAAACGTCGTTTAGGGCCTCAAAACGACTCCGGAAGTTTAGGACTCGAAAAACTGCTAAAAATAGTAAACTGTGCTATAATTAAGGAAACTGAAAAAACTGAAAGAAGCACTAGAGGGGATCTAAGTGGAATTAGCGAGTGGCCACCAATATCCACCTGGATCAGTTGGAAGGCCTAAAACTCCACTTACACCAAGTCCTACACTGTCTGCAACAGGCAGCAGTTCATCACATCTTTCACATTCACCTTTTATTGACCAAGAGTCACCTTCTACATCCAATTCATTCCAAGAACCCAACTTTCAAGAAAAATATTTAGAGTCTGTTTCTTTTTTAGTATCTGCTATAGTTATTCAGCTTAAACCTATAACTACATTACCACCTCTGCACACTCCATTTACTCCTCAGTCAGGTTCCACATCTGTTGGTAATCAAGGTTCAGTAAATTCAAGAAAAAATATGGCAGCACCTGCATTTTTTATGAATAGGTATGCATCTCTTCAATTGCCACAACTGTTGAATCAAATGCCACAAGAATACCTCAAGATTCGTCCTCGTTTTACAGGGGAAGATGAACAAACAACATAGAATCATGTATCAGTATTTTGTAATTTCGCAAAAAACCTAAATGTTGAACCTAGATGTTGCTCTAACACTTTTTGTCTAATCCTTGGATGAAGAAGCAAGAAAATGGTTTAAATGGATTCCTAATAACTCTATTACAACATGGGAAGAGATGGAGCGCCTGTTCACTCAAAGATGGGGAGAAAAAAGAGACCATGGGTATTCACTCATAGAGTTTAATGTTATCAAGAATAAATCTGACGAAGGTGTTGTTGAATTCATCAGAAGGTTCAATAAATTGTACAATAGTCTTCCAATGGAGATTAAGCCCCCTCCTGCTGGTGCAAAAATAACTTTTGCAGGGAATTTCGAGTCAAATTTTGGATTCACATTGAGGGAGAGGAGATCTCCAACCCTTGATCAGATCCAAACAAATGCATTAGAGATAGAACCAAATCTAGTGGTTGTAGGTAAAACACCAGATGCACAACCTATCCAAGATAAGGGAAAGGCTAAAGTAGAATCCTCTCAAGATCAAACATTAGAGGATATGAATAATGTAATTAGAAATTTGTCTAATAAATTAATTAAATTGGAATTAGAGAGTAAGAATTCTCAGAGACAAGTACATCAAAATAGAAATTTTAATCCTCAATATAGAAGACAACCTCCACAAATTTTACAGATGGAGAGAAAAGATCAAGATCAGATTCAAGCACCACTGTATATAGAGGCAGATCCTGATGGAGTACCAGAGCATTCCAAGTATCAGGATGACCATATTTTCACATTGTATGAAGTAGATGAAGATGAACTAGGTGTTGAGGAAGGAGAATATAGTGAAACAGATGTCATCTATGATGGTAATGAAATTGATGAATGTTGGAAGCAGTTTTCTGATTTTATGCAGGCAAAACTACATAAGAAATATGGCTTGAGATGAAGGAAAAGATCTAGAATTCAAGAAGATGAAGGTGAGCAACCAGTTCCAACTCCCTTACAAAAGGTGAATCCACAAGAAAAAGAACCACAGCCTACAAAACAATTGAATAAAGGAAAGCAGTAATAGAATACAAGTAGAAAGACTCAAATGCTTCAAGGTGAGTCTTGTCAAGACAAAAGTGAAAAAATTCCTTTAGAGAAACTTGTTTCCATTCCACAAGAGATTTCATTCATGAAGAAAAAAGAAGATGAGAATGAAGGGAATTCTAAACAAAGCCATGTGTTTAGCTTCACCAAAGAGTTAGAAAAGACCAGAATTCAGGTACACCTCACAAAGTTGGTTAAAACACTAGCTTATCAAAGAGAAATTACAGAGTTTATCAATCTATCTTAGAATGTGAATATAAATGACATTGTGAATTTGCAAGAAGATATACCAGTAGTGGTTTTTGGTTTACATGTGGAGGAGGTAGATTCTTCAACACCTCCTTTCTACATTTCTTTATTGGTTCATGATTTACTCTTGCACAATTGTATGTTTGATTTAGGAGCCTCACATAAACTTATTCCATTATCAGTGATGAAACAGCTAAACCTACAAGTTACTAAACCTTACAAAAACTTGTATTCTTTTTATTTGACATAAATTCAAGTGTCTGGGGGGCATTAAATATATGGTGGTGCCACTAGCCCAGATTCTAGCCAAAAGTTTGGCAATGGATGTAGTGGTAGCAAATATCCTTGCTAGGTTTGGAATGTTACTATCTAGGTCATGGGAGGCTAAATTGGGTGGTGTTTTGAAACTAGATTTTTCTTATGCTGTCATACCAATTTTTGGTGGGAAAGAAAGGAGGTTGTACAGAGAAATAAGATTTATTAGAAAAATCACAAATAACGAAGCAAGTAATTCACCTGTATATATCCAGGAAAAAGATGACTTTTCTTGCTTCTTATTGCATGACAATGCAGAATTGGCTGAAGATAACTAGAGGCAACTTACTTTAGCTTGTGTAAATACAGAGCTGCAAACAGAAGGGGTGTGGAAGTGCTTCTTTGATGGAGCCTATTCTAAATAAGGAACAGGTGATGGTTTCCTTTCACGGGATGAACAGATTCAAGATCACAATATTGGAACCCAGAAGGAGCCCAAGCTGGTCAAATTGTTCAAGGAAGTTTCATTTAATTATAAGGAGAGATATATTAAGCTTTTCAGGCAATACACTAATGTTTAGCTTGGTCCTATGAGGATCTCAAGACATATGAGGAAAGCATGTTCAACAAACTTGGATGCCATGTCAAAGTCATAACAGACAATGCTCAAGTGTTAAGTTCAAGTAAGTTTGTTGCCTTTTGTCAGAAGTATAATGTTATTTTATCTAATTCAACTGCTTATCATCCACAGGAAAATGGATTGGCTAAATACACTAACAAAACTTTGATGAGAATCCTTAAGAAAACTACTGTAGAGAATCTTGATGGTGAAACTCTACAGTTGCCTGTCAATGGGCAGTACCTCAAGCAGTATTTCTAGTTCTGAAGCACAAGCATCCTATCATTGTAGATACCAGAGTGAATTCAGTGTAAAAATACCATAGAATTTTAATTGGATAAGAGATATATGACTCCATGCCCGAGGTGAAGGCACTGATCTATGGTTCTTAGTTCTTTTGTGGCAAAAGCACTATCCCCAGGTGGAGCTAGATGTTGTAGCATTCATTGTCACTTGAGGTTACTTGATAATATTTAAAAAGAAAAATAAAAAACACAAAATCAAATATTATGTATGTAATTATTTAAAAAAAAATAAAAAGACAATGGGCCTGACCCATTGTTTAAAGGTCATGTAGGTTCAAGAGGCATGATCAAGCGATAGCTTGATATGTAAATTGAGGTGTGCTACGGAGAAGCAATGAGCATGAAGATTAATTAAAGTTCAACCCCTGCAGTTGACCATGACATTAGCATGGTTGACCATAATGTGTGGCCTGAAGTTACTACAAGGGTTCAACCTCGTTGAAGCTCCAGTACATTCTTTACCCCCGCAGTGATCTCCCAAAGCTTTTCGCCCCACATTGCTCATTCCACATCTTCCACCGCTTTCATCTATTAATTTCCCATGTCACTCACCATACCCCGCTACTTCATCCACTACTCCATTAAGGCTCAAGGTATAGATTCTAACAGTGAGCAGCAATCTCCCATCATTCTCTGATTTCTATTACTTCTTATTATCTTGTTCACTTTAAATGAATGAGATGATTTTACCCTAAAATGTAATATTTTGTAATAACTTTTACTTTAGACAGTTAGGAGAATAGTTAAATATTTTGACAGTTTTGGTGATTACCAACTGTCTCATAATGTATAAAAAGAGGAAAATTTACAAAGAAGGGGCTCGAACTTTGGAGAAACTGGAGACTAGGCCACTGTATTCTTGATAAAACTATTGATTAATGAAAGAATCAGAAGTTTTCCACACATTGTTGGGTATGATTTTGTGACTTCTCTGTTATGTGTCATTAAATGTTTTCTTCCTTTAAGTATGGTAATGAAGCTACAGGTCTTTATTTTCTTATGTAAATGAAGTTAAAATCCCTTAAAAGAGCACTCCTATACTTGAAGTTCCCACCTCTGCAATTCCTCTAAGTTATAGATAGTAGTTTTTGTGTAAGATAGCATATTTTATTTAACTTCTCCAAGTGTCACAGATAGTAGATTCTGTGTAAAACAACATATTGTCTATGACTTCTTCAAGCTTTCTTCATTCATCATTTATATTCAGCAATCAAATGGCATTTTGAGATTTTCATGTAACCTAAGTACTGAGGGTTTAAAACCAAGTCTTTCAAGTCCTTCATTTGAGAATACAACATACAATTAAGTGTTAATAATTATAAACATTAATGTCTTAATCACAATTTCTACACAGCCAGGAAATTGGTTTCTTAAGGGACAACATTAATTGGCATCGTTGCCTGGGAGAGAAGACAAGAACACTTTTCCCTGGGTTTTCAATAATTTTCTCTGGTTGTTCAGTGAGGAGGAAATATTTGGTTGTTTTGAACAAAAGCAATAAATCTGGCTCCAAAGAAACCCCATACAAGGTCAGATACCTCACAATAGAAAGTTCAAGCCCATTCATATCTTCAGAGGATAGTTTCCAAGAGGGTTGGAAGGCCTAAAACTCCACTTACACCAAGTCCTACACTGTCTGCACTAGGCAGCAGTTCATCACATCTTTCACAATCATCTTTTATTGACCAGGAGTCACCTTCTACATCCAATTCATTCCAAGAACCCAACTATCGAGAAGAGTCTTTAGAGTCTATTTCTTTTTCAGTATCTGCTATAGTTATTCAGCCTGCACCTATAACTACATTACCACCTCTGCACACTCCATTTACTCCCCAGTCAGGTTCCACATCTACTGGTAATCAAGGTTCAGTAAATTCAGGAGAAAATATGGTAGCACTTGCATTTTTGATGAATAGGTATGCACCTCTTCAATTGCCACAACCGTTGAATCAAATGCCACAAGAATACCTCAAGATTCTTCCCTGTTTTACAGGGGAAGATGAACAAAAAACAGAGGATCATGTATCAATATTTTGTAATTTCACAGAAAGCCTAAATGGTTAACACCTGGATGTTGTTCTAAGACTTTTTGTCCAATCCTTGGATGGAGAAGCAAGAAAATGGTTTAAAGGGATTCCTAATAACTCTATTACAACATGGGAAGAGATGGAGCGCCTGTTCACCTAGAGATGGGGAGAAAAAGAGACCATGGTTATTCACTCACAGAGTTTAATGCTATCAAGAAAAAAACTCACTAAGGTGTTGTTGAATTCATCAAAAGGTTCAATAAATTGTACAATAGTCTTACAATGGAGATTAAGCCCCCTCCTGCTGGTGCAAAAATAATTTTTGCAGGGGCTTTTGAGTCAAATTTTGGATCCACATTGAGGGAGAGGAGATCCCCAACCCTTGATCAGATCCAAACAGATGCATTAGGGATAGAAGAAAATCTTGTGGCTGCAGGTAAAACGCCAGATGCACAACCTATCCAAGATAAGGGAAAGGCTAAAGTAGAATCCTCTCAAGATCAAACATTAGAGAACATGAATAATGTAATTAGAAATTTGTCTAATAAATTGATTAAATTGGAATTAGAGAGTAAGAATTCTCAAAGACAAGTACAACAAAATAGAAATTTTAATCCTCAATATAGAAGAAAACCTCTGCAAATTTTACAGAGGGAGAGAAAAGATCAAGATCAGATTCAAGCACCACTGTATATAGAGGCAGATCCTAATGGAGTACCAGAGCATTCCAAGGATCATGATGACCATATTTTCACATTGTATGCAGTAGATGAAGATGAACAAGGTGTTGAGGAAGGAGAATACAGTGAAACAGTTGTCATCTATGATGATAATGAAATTGATGAATGTTGGAAGTGGTTTTATGATTTTATGCAGGCAGAACTACATAAGATATATGACTTGAGATCAAGGAAAATATCTAGAAGTCAAGAAGATGAAGGTGATAAGCAAGTTCCAGCTCCCTTAAAAAATGTGACTCCATAAGAACAAGAACCACAACCTGCAAAACAATTGAATAAAGGAAAGCAGCCGCAGAATACAAGTAGAAAGACTCAAATGCTTCAAGGTGAGTCTTCTCAAGACAAATCTGAAAAAATTCCTTTAGAGAAACTTGTTTCCATCCCACAAGAGATTTCAGTTCTGAAGAAAAGTGAAGATGAGAATGAAAGGAATTGTAAACAGAGCCATGTGTTTAGTTTCACCAAAGAGTTAGAAAAGACTAGAATTTAGGTACCCCTCACAGAGTCGGTTAAAACACCAGCTTATCAAAGAGAAATTATAGAGTTTATCAATCTATCTCAAAATGTGAATATAAATGACATTGTGAATTTGCAAGAAGATAAACCAATAGTGGTTTTTGGTTCACATGTGGAGGAGGTAGATTCTTCAACACCTCCTGTCTACATTTCTTTATTGGTTCATGATTTACTCTTGCACAATTGTATGTTTGATTCAGGAGCCTCACATAACCTTATGCCATTATCAGTGATGAAACAGCTAAACCTACAAGTTACTAAACCTTACTGAGACTTGTGTTCTTTTGATTCACATAAAGTCAAGTGTCTCGGGGGCATTAAAGATATGGTGGTGTCACTAGCCCAGATTCCAGCCAAAAGTTTGGTAATGGATGTAGTGGTAGCAGATATCCCTACTAGGTTTAGAATGTTACTATCTAGGTCATGGGGGGCTAAATTAGGTGGTGTTTGAAACTAGATTTTTCTTATGCTATCATACCAATTTTTGGTGGGAAAGAAAGGAGGTTGTACATAGAAATAAGATTTATTAGAACAATCACAAATAACAAAGCAAGTAATTCACCTGTATATAGCCAGGAAAAAGATGACTTTTCTTGCTTCATGTTGTATGAAAATGCATAATTGGCTAAAGATAACCAGAGGAAGCTTACATCAACTGGTGTAAATATAGAGCTGCAAACAGAAGGGGTGTGGAAGTGCTTCTTTGATGGAGCCTATTCTAAATAAGGAACAGGTGATGGTTTCCTTTCACAGGATGAACATATTCAAAATTACAATATTGGAACCCAGAAGGAGCCCAAGCTAGTCAAATTGTTCAAGGAAGTTTCATTTAATTATAAGGAGAGATATATTAAGCTTTTCAGGCAATACACTAATGTTTTGGCTTGGTCCTATGAGGATCTCAAGACATATGAGGAAAGCATGTTCAACAGACTTGGATGCCCTGTCAAAGTCATAACAGACAATGCTCAAGTGTTAAGTTCAAGTAAGTTTGTTGCCTTTTGTCAGAAGTATAATGTTATTTTATCTAATTCAACTGCTTATCATCCATAGGAAAATGGATTGGCTAAATCCACTAACAAAACTTTGATGAGAATCCTTAAGAAAACTACTGCAGAGAATCTTGATGGTGAAACTCTACATCTGCCTGTCAACGGGCAGTACCTCAAGCAGTATTTCCAGTTTTGAAGCACAAGCATCCTATCATTGTAGGTACCAGAGTGAATTCAGTGTAAAAATACCATAGAATTTTAATTGGATAAGAGATATATTACTCCATGCCCGAGGTGAAGGCACTGATCTGTGGTTCTTAATGCTTTTGTGGCAAAAGCACTCTCCCCAGGTGGAGCCAAATGTTGTAGCATTCATTGTCACTTGAGGTTACTTGACAATATTTAAAAAGAAAAATAAAAAATAAATAAAAAACACAAAATCAAATATTATGTATGTAATTATTTAAAAAAAAATCAAAAGACAATGGGCCTGACCCATTGTCTAAAGGTCATGCAGGTTCAAGAGGCATGATCAAGCGATAACTTGATATGTACATTGAGGTGTGCTACGGAGAAGCAATGAGCATGAAGATTAATTAAAGTTCAACCCCTGCAGTTGACCATGACATTAGCATGGTTGACCACAATGTGTAGCCTGAAGTTACTACGAGGGTTCAACCTCGTTGAAGCTCCCGTACATTCTTTACCCCCGCAATGAGCTCCCAAAGCTTTTTGCCCCACATTGCTCATTCCACATCTTCCACCGCTTTCATCTATTAATTGCCCACATCACTCACCATACCCCGCTACTTCATCCACTACTCCATTAAGGCTCAAGGTATAGATTCTAACAACGAGCAGCAATCTCCCATCATTCTCTGATTTCTATTACTTCTTATTATCTTGTTCACTTGAAATGAATGAGGTGATTTTACCCTAAAATGTAATATTTTGTAATAACTTTTACTTTAGACAGTTAGGATAATAGTTAAATATTTTGATAGTTTTGGTGATCACCAACTGTCTCATAATGTATAAAAAGAGGAAAATTTACAAAGAAGGGGTTCGAACTTTGGAGAAACTGGAGACTAGGCCACTGTATTCTTGATAAAACTAATGATTAATGAAAGAATGAGAAGTTTTCCACACATTGTTGGGTATGATTTTGTGACTTCTCTATTATGTGTCATTAAATGTTTTCTTCCTTTAAGTTTGGTAATGAAGTTGTAGGTATTTATTTTCTTATGTAAATGAAGTTAAAATCCCTTAAAAGAGTGCTCCTATACTTGAAGTTCCCACCTCTGCAATTCTTCTAAGTTACAGATAGTAGTTTCTATGTAAGACAACATATTATCTTTAACTTCTCCAAGTGTCATAGATAGTAGATTCTGTGTAAAAAAGCATATTGTCTATGACTTCTTCAAGCTTTCTTCATTCATCATTTATACTCAGCAATCAAATGGCATTCTGATGTTTTCATGTCACTTATGTATTAAGGGTTTAAATCCAAGTCTTTCAGGTCCTTAATTTGAGAATAAAACATACAATTAAGTGACAAACAAGTGACAATAATTATAAACATTAATGTCTTAAGCACAATTTCTACATAGCCAGGAAATTGGTTTCTTAAGGGGCAACACTGCCCATGAAAATTTATCTTGTCTGGAAAGGGAACACTTGTTAAATCCATTGAAACGTCCAAGGCTTTGAACTAAGAACCTGAAGGAAAATATTGTTCCAGTGGATGTTGTAGTGAAAATTTCATTTGATTTCTTTCTAAATCCATAGAAACCAACAGTCTGGTCTAGTATGGAACTGAGTAATATTCTATTTGTTGTTGCATTTTATCCCTCACCTTCTTATTGGTTTCTTCAATGGTCTTTCCAGTAGGCCAGATTGACCCAGTAACAGTTGCACTTCCTTTTTCACCTAAAATAGCTACCTCTGAAGAGGATGAGACCGATATTCTTGACAACCACATGAAAAAAGTGCTATTCCTGAAGATTAAGTTGAAGTTGAAGAGTGTTCCAAATTGATGTTATGCTCCTTCATTGCTGCTTCCAAGGCTTCCATCTTCTTAAAGCATTTGGATTCTAAGTGGCCATCTCGATTACAAAAGTTGCAATGTCTATTAGACTTCTTCCCTTTGTTTTTATTTTCCTTATCATTTTGTTGAATTGATTTTTCATTTTGAGACTGAAAGTGCTTAGGACCCTTGGTTGGTTTAGGACCATTATTTTTAGGATGTTGCTTCTTAGGATTCTTTCAACTTGGTTGTTGTTGGGCAGCTAAGGCTTCTCTAATAGAATGGAAGGTGGAAACAAACATAGAGTAAGCTAGTCCCAACTTAGTAAGAATGGAATATATAAGGTTACCATCTTATTTCTTAACCTTAACACCTTCCAAGAGAATTATAAGGGTCTTGAACTTGGATAAAAAATCTTCAATGGAAGAAAAATTATTGGGGTCCAACGTAAACAACTCATTTTTGAGTTGATGGGATCTAATTTCATTTTTAATTCCCAAAACTTTATTGAGTTGTTTCATTGCTTCATCAGGTGTATCAAGTTCTATGATATGGAATCTAAGGTATTGAGAAATAGACATCCCTATCAACCCAGGTGCTTGAACTTGGTTATTTTCCCATTTGGCTTGCTTGTCTTCATCTTTGGGTTTAGACTCTTAGCTCAGGGCTATTCTATAAAGACCTTTACTTCTAAGTAAATCCTCCATGTAGGACACCCATTGGAAGGAGCTGGTGTTGTCAAGAATAACTTGGCATGGACTGTCCATTTTAACAAAAACTGAAGTTGTAGATGTTGAAACTAAATGTTCCAATGGAAAGATCTAGAAAAATTAGGACGATTCAAAAACATGGCTCTGGAAACGGCTTCCGGATGAAGAAGTTATGGATTTTTGAAGAAAAGTTGTTGAAGATGCCGACAAAGTGCGTGAATGTGTGGAAGTGAATGATAATGTTATATTTAAAAAAAATCTTCCCCCCCCCCGCACCCCTTTCCAAACTTAATCTAATTAGCTCACTTTAAAAAAGGATTTTATGTGACCCACTTTTATAAATAAGTGAAAGTCACTTTTACAATGATACTTTATGAGCTACCCACTAAATTGTAACTTAAATAAAAGATAAAGAGACTTTAGAATTATAAGTGACTCACTTTCTATAATGGGTGAGAACACTTTTACATAAAGTAACTTTAAAACATAAGTTACATGTGATTTTTGAAAAAGTAACTCAACAAAAAGAAAGACTTGAACCCAAAACCTCTATTCTCGTAAAGTAACTTTGGATCAAGTGAACTAGTTTAAATGGTTAGTAATTTTTGGAAAAGAGGAAGGGTTTTTTTTTAGTCACTGAAGCTTTGGGGTGTGTGCTTACTTGAAAAAACCATTTTTCCTACAAAATAAAAAACCACACAACCCAAGACGGGCATGCAAAAAAAACCAAACCATATGGCTTGAAGTTACTTTCACCGGAAACTAAATATTTTCCACAATGTTTCTGATTTTCCGAGATCACACTAAGGCATGACGGAAAAGAGCATATGCATGAGAAAAATACTTCCTTTATGTTTTTGATTTGCCCAGATCGCATAGAGTTGCAGGGCAAAAATCAGACACAGAAATGAAAGGTATGGATCTGGTAATAAAAAACAGAGAGCTAAATAAACCAAAATAAATAGAGAGATAAATAACTAAAACTACAAATAAAGACTGTATACCTCCAAATTTTAAAAATGGCATAGCTAGGGATACAGGAAACCTTTTCACATGAAACTAAAGGGGTTTCTCACTGGAATAAATGCTCCTAACACAATAGAACAATTCTCTCACCCCGAAAGCAATCAGAAATAGTAGATCTAAGAAACAACAGTCGGATGCAGTTGTACCAGCTTCGGATTTGGATCACCAATGGATGTGTCCCTCAAAATAGCTCTGATACCATGTAGGAATTTACAGGGTAAGTTCCTCAGATATAACACCAAAGGACATTGCTCACAAAAAAATCACAGATCAATACACCAGTATCCTTGATGTGGTTAAAACCCTCAAAGAGGGAAACAATCCACAACCTGAGCCAACGCAACCACTTTAGGAAATTTATTAATAAAAGAAATAAAATTTACATAAGCTTCTCTCATGAATAGTCACCTTACAAATGACCCTCCATGCACTTTAAATAGAGATCATGGATCAATCGAGTGTTAAGCCATGGATCAAGTGTCAGTAATACCGAGGAGAGAATGAACCATCAAATCACTTCATGTCTAGAACATATCGTGACCGTCGGATTGTAAGTTACAAAAGTACATAGTAAAGAAACACAATTTACCTAACTTTGCACTAGACCAAGTTAAACTTAACTATTTTGTATGTGTCGGAATATCCTAACAAGTTGTTAACCACAAGCAAAGATTGTAGGCCAGGGTCTAGGACCACTTGCGGGAAATATTATTGCTCATAAACTGGGAGGGTTGATCCAGATTTAAACAGGAATGCAACAAAATACAGAGATAACCATAAACACAAAGATGCAATGGAAATAATACTTCATTTCATTAATGTAAAACACTAAAATATGCTTACAAAATGAAATGGAAATAAACCAGCTAGGGCGATGGTAGCTTATCTTTGAGAAGAGATGTGGTGGCTACATGCCTCTGAACTATGTTATAATGAGGCTCGAAGGCCTATTTATTGTTGAGAAACAATGGAAAACCCTTAACATCCCAAAACCTAACCCTAGAAGATGAGACACCAAATGTGGGCCCCGTTTGGGTAAATTGGTACATCAATTTCCCGAGGTCGTAACTTTGGCATACAATCTTCGTTTGACGCATACAATAGCTCGTTAGAAAGATCCATTTGAGCACTACAACTTTGGGAAGAGCTCCCAGTTTTCCCAAAAAACTTCGTTTAGGGCCTCAAAACGGCTCCGGAAGTTCAGGACCCGAAAAACTGCTAAAAATAGTAAACTGTGCTACAATTTAGGAAACTGAAAAGATGAAAGAGACAATTGTGGGGGTCCAAGTGGGATAGGTGGGTGGCCACCAACATCCACCTGGATCAAGGCTAGAGTAATGATAAACTAGTGTGATATCAGTAAACTTTTGGCGTTCATGAGAGATTGGGTAAACCAAGGCCTTTTGAATGATCTTTGGGGTTACTTCGAGGATTTTGGCCCCAGAGGAAGAAACAAAAAAATTCTTTTGTTCAATGTAGGTTGCAGTCAACCAGGAGATGAATTCAGGAAAATGGTGCACAAAGGGTATAATTTGATAATATAAGTCGGAGTCAACTACCCGGAATGGGTATTCCTCCTTGACATGGTTTCCATACAGGTCGAAACAAAGGTTAGAATGGTGTTAGGCACAATCAGAGTCAACAATTTGTGCCTATGTGTCCATCAGGGGGTTGACGCTAGAGGATGGTTTGGCCTCACAGGCCTTTGGGGTCTTGCGAACCACCTTCTTAATATTTCATGAGTATTTGAACAATTCACAGGTGGGAAGGAACGATTGGTTACCTGGTTGTCATGGAACAGGTTGAAAACAGTGTCAGGAGGAGGTTCTTAGCCATATAAGAGCTTGAACATTGTTCTGGATAGGCGAATCGTGGGAGAGCTTGCACCGAGAAATGGTGAGAAATTTTGAAAATATGAGGCAGGAATGTTTTTTTTATAGGAGGGGGAAACAATCAGCTGACATGGGATGATGTCATGGGAGGGACACGTGGTTTTATGGGATTTGATGATGACTAGGACAAGTGTATAGGAGCGGGGGCTAGTGGAGTTACCATTTTACCTTTAGAATTCTCACTTGCTTGAAAAGGTGCCTACGGATTGGCCCACGTGGTGCGAGGTCCCCACTCCCACCATCCTCCGGTGGGTCGGATAGTGGGAGGCTAGATATTGCACCCTTTTTGGAAATACTGAGAGGGGGTTGAATCAGTATTTCTTAGCAATTAACACTTTTTAATCTTTTTTCAGAGCATTAGTTAATCTTCAGTTACTATTATTGTTCTTCTTCAGATGATCATAAATAATAATCAACAATAGACAACGCCATACAACAATGCAGAAAGATAAAACAAAGGACCCAAAAAATTTTACATGGAAAACCCCCCCCCAGGTCAAAAACCACTGAACGCTTCTTTAGTAATTGTCTTCTCCCTGTTAAAAGAAAATTGATTACATCAAGATATCAGCTACAACTGAGGGAGGCGTCAACCCCCTGATTCACATGCCACAACATGTGGGACGCTACTAACCCTAATATCCTGTTGCAACCAGAAGGATGCCCCAATTCCCTGTAGATCAGGCCACAACCCAATGAGTGCCCCAACGCCTTGTAGATCAGGCCACAACCTGATGAGTGCCCCAACGCTCTGTTTACCAACTACTATCGGAAAGGATGCTTCGTTGCCCTATTAGTTTATCAGCCACAACTTAATAGACACCACAACACCCTGTGAAAGTCACAACTTGCCTTAGCACCACCCGCCACCCTGAAGTACCATGTACCATGTCAATACGTTGTTACAGGTAAGTTATTTACCATTATCAAGTGTCTTGTCAATTAACAAGTTTACAAGTCAATGTCAAAATAATATGCTTCTTATACTGAATTCTATATGTCTCCAGTTTGTTTTATGTCCAAATTTACCCAAGTGTTGCTCTAATCACATGCAACCCTTTTCTTCAATGAAACCCTAGGACATAACACCTTAGGATAAAACTCTAGACCCTTGGACCAAAATAAACCCTTGCACTGCTTGAACAATTTCCTTGTCTAATTAACTGATAACTTCAACAACACTTAATGTATGTCAAGTGTCAATTATGAGGATTATGTCAAACTACAAGTTATTAAGGGAACCAAGGTCACAGTACTTAGATTACTTAGGTTTTTCACACAACAAGTTTAATATCTTAACAAGGTAAGTGGACCATTGTTTACTAACTTCAAAGTTCAGTTCGTTGAAGTCAAGATAGAATAAAGGTTATTGATGAACAAGTGTCATAGTCAATATGTCATTGTATCATTCTTATTCAAATATGATATCTCAATTAAGTATAGTCAAATGTCGAGGTCATATCACTATAGGGTAGATAGGTTCACTATGTATGTGCACTGTTGTCCACAAATTTGATGCATAGATCACTGTCAATGTAATCTCAGATGTCAAGTCATGGTTAAGTCTATTACTGCAAGGTCACATAAAATAAGTGCTATGTTATTTTTGTTGCTAAATGTCACTTACAAGCCCATATATATATAGAGAGAGAGAGATACCACAATTATCTCTGTGTCTTTGTCATGTTAAGACTATTATATCATTTATTGGTTTGTAAGATCACATTAAGTATGTCACTGTGTTTTGGTTCAAAATTGCATTGAGAGGTTTTTCAATAAGATGCTGAATGAATCATTCACTTAGTGCATGATGCTTAAATTTACTCATAGATACATGATGAGATTACTGCCATTGTCTTATAGTGAAGTTCAATGTCATATATTGACAATTTCCAGTGGAGATTGTATTGATATATGAAGTGATTAAGATTCATTGTTCAAGGAAAAATTATAATCAATTTAGGTTTCAATTATCCCTTATCTCAAACATTTCTAACATCTCCACAGAGATCTTATATATCATTTCACTAGGTCTAAACCTAAAGTCTTAAACAGTGCCCTAGAATGAGCCCTAACCAGACCCAAAATAAAATGCCCTAAGACAAGACCTAACAAGCCTCAAACTAGTCTAGAATACGCTCTCTAAAACAAGACAACAAATGATCACAACAGAACTAGTCTTATTTTATTTGAACCAAAAAAATTATCCCAAGGAATCCCAACGAAAACCACAAGAAAAAAATAATTAAAAAAACGTCCTTGAAATGTACAGTGATATGTGCCCTAAAGAGGGTTGAAGGTCTGCACTCAATTAATTTGCTGAAACATATCCCATAAAACAAAAAAAATACAACGCAAAAACCTTGTTTGTGACTGTTTATATAGAACCAAAATTTTGAATGGCCTCAAGCCCGAGACTTAATCCTTATACGTGAAATTTGAAAAGGACTAACCTGAAATATAGTTAGTGCCTTGTCCAAATGGATTCCTCCACCACATGCCTGAGCATTAAGGATACAAGATAAGATGTCTCTCAAGACTTTTAGGCCTTCGCTCTTCCAAATGACTGCAAAACCATAGGACAGTCAAGCCTTAACTTCTGAATTTTTTTCATTCTTGCCTCAAATAGGTCGAACAATTTCAGAGGTTTGAAATAATAAAATGTGTTAAGAATGTCATGGCTTGAGGTTAGATTAGGTCTTCTTTTATAGATCAATGTAAGGGCTTCTAAGTTAGACGTTAGAATAAGTTAGAGAGTCAAACACTTATATATATATTATCTTTTATAATTATTATTATCTTATTACTTAAATAATTGCCTTTATTCCTAAGCAAACCATTTAGATGTTAGGTATGTTTTTGAAGGCATTAGGTGTATTTTAATAGTGTTTTAGAGAAGGATTTATTAAGTGAAGATTGGAGGAGAATAGGGCCTTAAAAAACTCTTCTTTTGTTTTATTAATTTTCTCTAACTTAATAAAATACTTTTATTAATTACCTTTATTTCTAAGAAATTCCCTCTTACCCATTGTAGTGAAGAAATAGTTCATATATATGTCCTATGGTTGCGTGATCGCTTCACTTAAGGTATGTTTTCCACAACAGATGACAAAGATCCTTCATGCCTAATTTGAATACCCACAACCAATGAAAATAGGCCAAGTCACTAGCCCTTGGTGTTTTAGCCCAAAAACTGGGGTCTTTGACTTCAAATTCAATTTTGTCTCAAACCAGGAGGACTTACATGGCATACCACATACCATCGGAAACATATTTTTGAGGAGAATCCAATGATGTGGATCTCCAAACCAAACTCAGTTATTTGACCTACAAAAAACCCTCGAAAAATTCGGGGTACATCCTTAGTCTAAGGAACACAAACCCTAGGACATGAGTTTTTAACCATCCAATAGTATAGCTTCCATCTTGATGTAATCTGATAATTAATAAGAAGTGTTCATAACCATTTGACATTAATGACTGGTGTTTTTGGTCAAACCCAGTCAACTCCATTGGTTGACATCAATGACAACACCATCCAACACTCTCCCCTCAGAATGAATCTAGACCGTTGGACCCAGGTCTAACTTTTCAACTCTCGAGGGGTGCCTACTTATTTTTTGCGTAGTTTACCCCCCCTTAAGTGCTTTTGGGGGGTATTTGGGTGGGGATGGATGACAATCCACCCAAAAACTACTCGACCTTTAACCAATGACGTGCGCTAGCACAAAAACAACCCTCTACCTTGCTATGCTTTGTTGATAGGGATCTTGTGAGTAGTGTTTGTGCTTTCATACCTTCCACTATAGCTCTAGGCCCTGATGGTGGCCCCCCATGTGTTATTTAACTATTTTTTTACTTAGGGACCTTACCAATGATTCCTCAGCTAATTTAAAAGGCATCTTTAGATATGAGCCCTGGCTCTGATCTCTCAACTTCTTGGAATTGTTGATGAAGGGAAACAACAGTCATACTAAATATGAAACTCATAAATATTGTGAGCCATTTGTTTAGCCACACCCAAGTTCTTATGTTCTTGAATGGTAGATGGAAAGGCCAATTTATTGTTGATTCTAAATGTGAAAATTCACGACCATTGGAGGCTGACATGATCATTTTAGAGACTTTGAGGGCAATCTATTTAATTTAAAATTATTCTTTTGACATAAATATGTTCTTCAAATAATTGTTTTTCCAAATAAATTATTCATCTCAGTAAATAATAACTCTTTTAACCAATATAAATTCTTTTGTGGGGTATTATAGATTTTCCTTGGGGCCAATTTATAGTTGATTCTAAATGTGAAAAATCACGACCATTAGAGGCTAACATGAGCATTTTAGAGACTTGGAGGGAAATATATTTAATTTCAAATTTTTCTTCTCACATAAATATATTCTTCAAATAATTGTTTTCCCAAATAAAATCATCTCAAAAAATAATAACTCTTTTAACCAATATAAATTCTCTTTTGGGGTAATATATATTTTCCTTGGGGAAGTACGGTTTCCATTTGGGGAAATTCATCCTGAAGCTTCCCAAATTTCAACATTTTCTCTCATCTAGGGAGGAATTCCCATCTACATCATAAATCTCATCTCATATGACATGTCTCAATATAGGAAGGCAGGTAGTTGCATCATCATTTCATCTGGACTTGTCTCGTAGAAAAAGAATAATCCATAATCAGTGGTAGGGGATATTGATCCTCCAAACCCTACTAGTCTCAACTTCAAGTCCCATGACCGTCATCTTAGCTACATCAACAAGACATCCATCTCATCACATATCATCCCAACTTGTCTCTCCTTTGATCATCAGTTGAACACTGATGTCTCTATCTAAAGAAGAAGAATCATCATAGGGGAGCTCTAGGCTACCACCCTATATCCAAGGACAATAGGCAAAATACACCTACCCCAAGGGTAAGGATCACACTTTATCCTATTGACCTATGACAATATGTGTGATCCACTTACCATGAGAGGTAAGGATCACACTCTATCCTATTGACTACTAACAATAGACGAGATCCCCTTACCATGAGAGGTAAGGATCACACTCTATCCTATTGTCTATTGATCCTTCCCACCTTTGTTGAGAGTTCAATGTGTGTATGAATTAGGGTTTTATTCCTCTTTTCTTGACAATTACTTGTGATTTACATTGCCTTATTTTACATCTTTATATTATGTTTTATTTCATCAATCAATTACCAAATTAAAATGTATGAAGATCACAAGAACAAGGAACACAAGATATAGGCACTCATCTAGGGGAAAACCCAACCCAACTCTTCCACTAATAGATTCAAAATGAAAATAAGACAATCCAAGACCCTTTTGAACTAGACAAATAGCTCCTCCAATCACCAAGTCAGTCCTTCCTTCAAGTAGATATATTTTTCCAAAGTCTCCAAGTGTCATCTCCCCAGATGCAGCTTCAATCCATAATTTTGGCACCCATCTACAGAATTTTGGTCCTACAACTACTTCATAATTTTGTCCCCTAGCTACTCGTCTAGAAACCATAGAAGACTTCGCACGTGAGGGGGAGAGATGCCCAAAAATTAGATTTTGTCCTTTCCAGCTTCTTTCTTCCTTCTCCTTGCTATTTGCTCTTATTTTCTTTCCTTGGAGTTGCAAATCAAACTTATGAGGGAATTGCTGGCAAATAGGTCAAGTTGTACTTCTATTTATACGTCTTCTGCAGGGTTGAATAGCCCTAATACAGGACGACTTCATCAAGACATGGCCAACTTGGTGTGGAGGTGACAAGTGACATTTTTTACTCTAAAATAATTATTTTTACATGATACAAAATCCCAAGAAGGGTCTAATAATTGTGACAATGACTCTTTTGAATCTTGAAAAAACCTAGAAGCCTTCAATGGAGGCTTTGACCTAGAAAATAAATGAAATAGCATGAAACCCATGCTTCAAAAAAAATTATTTTCTTTTTGACAAATACAATTATAAAGATCGACACTAGTTACCTTTTTCAACACTCCCTCTTAACTAGGGAGGTATTCATAATTACATATATACATAAGTACATGAATGAACTCAAAATTATATAATATATGAAGAGTCATAGCACACACAATGCTAAAAATTAGATATATGACTAGGGTATCTACTTGGGTGGGACTAAGGTGTGTACCAAACTTTAGCCACTCTAGGTACCATCAGGATTTAACTCTAACACCAACCCAAGGATCCAGGTGTGTATCCAAGGTTAAAGCTCCATGACCAATGCCACCCTCCCTACTTCGGGATCTAAACATCATTACAGGCCGACCAAATTGTTGATTTTTAATGTACCTTAGACAAGTGGTTTCCCATAGGTTAGTCTTTACCTAGAGAAAAGTGTCCAAAATAATTATTTTCCTAAGTGTGACTTTAGAAGTGGTAAAGTCAATGTTAAATTATAAAGTGAAAATTGAATTTAGACATAAAGTACAATGTGGGTACTTTATTTAACGGGTGAGTTAAAATATAGAAAGTGAAAATTAAATGCACATTTATTTTCAACCCTTTATCTAAATGAATCTAAGCCATTAGGTCTTAGGGTTGCCCAAAATTCATTTAGGGAAACAAAAGGGGGAAAAGGAAAGAGAGACAACATTCATTCTTCATGAGCAGATTGGAGAAAGGAGGCTGAGAGCTGGAGAAAAGTTCTGAAGGAGAATTTTGTTAAAGCAAGCTGAAGGAGTGATTTCTGGGCAAAGCTGGGCATGGAAATCAAGGCATAGAAGACAACAAAAGGTATAGTGCGAACAACATTTAATGTTGTGAGATGCACGCAGTTAGAGATAAATTTTTGAGAAAAAATTGAAAATTCCATACAGTTGTATAGAAATTCATAAAATACAGTCCGTACAACCCGTATCCATACAACGCATATTTTCAGCTTCGAGTGGGCATAGAAATCGAGGAAAAATGGGCACAGTTTTCAAGGAGTTTTTGGTTGAAGAGATAAGTTGTATTTTTTTGTTTTGTTTTTTCTGTAAATGTATTTTTCCTTAACTTTAAAGATAAATAAATTTGAAGAGCTCTCTAACAGGTTTTCTCCGGAGAAGATTGAAGGGGTTTTGCGTAGGTCTAAGTTGACCAAAAATTTGTGTGTAATTTTATGTGTGTTGTTGGTCTGTTTATGTCCTATTTATTTTTAGCATGTGTTGAAAGTCCCATGTGTTTTAATCTGAAAATTTCATTTCCAGAATTCTATATGTTGAATGTATGTTTATGGGGAGGAGCATTTAACTGAATGGGAGTGATAAGGTGAAATTAAAACAGGGTTGGGATTGCAGGAAAATTTTAGTCATCAAATTTCAACATGGTATTGGAACTGCAAGCTAAAAATTGCAGTTTGAACATTAGACAATAATTTGGGACAACAAACTGAATTTTTGGACAGCAAATTGATACTTTGGGACATCAAGGTGAATTTTCACATGGATTGAACTTTTGGGACAACAAGGTGTGATGGAAAGTTCATTTCTCCATTTTCTTGGTTTTATAAATTTTGGACAGCAGTCATGACCATGTTCTTAAGGATAGAGGACAGACTAGATGGGATATCCAACTATGTCGTCTGGAAGGACAAAATTCAGACAATGTTTGAGGAGGCAACATTTTGGGACATAGTGCGGCAAGTGGTTGTACCTCCTACTACTGCAGATGAATTTGTTAAATTCACAAAAAATAATGCAAAGGCAAAAAGTATTTTGACAGACAATCTGAAGGATCATGTGGTTCCTCACGTGAGAGGAAACACATATGCATATCAGATGTGGACATCTCTAACCACTCTCTATCAAAGTACCAATGAGAGCAGGAAGATGGTACTCAAAGAACAATTGAATAACATCAAGATGGCAAAGGCTGAAAGTGTAGTTCATTATCTTGGCAGGGTCAAACAGGTACGTGATGATTTGACTACTATTGGTGAGGCAGTTTCACCCACATAGTTAGTCAAGATAGTTGTAGCAGGACTTCCTAAGTCTTGGGGGATCTTTGGAGATGTTGTTACCTCTAATGATAATCTTCCCAATTGGGACAGATTCTGGGATGATTGTGTGTAGGTTGAGATATGGAAGACTGGCAGTGGTGGAGTGAAGATAGAAGATGAGGAGGATGTATCCTTGACAGCCAGGGGGAAGAACAAAGGGAAGGCCAAGAAAGGAGCCTCATCAGATGGGGCTAAGGGAAAGGAGAAGAAGAAGAAGAAAGATACAAATATGTGTCCAAAGTCAAATGTTGGGCATGTCAAAAGATGGGGCATTATGCTGCTACAAGTCCTAAGAGTAATAACAAGGGGAAGAAGGGTACTATAGTTTCAACAAAGGTGGAGAAGTTTGCTTCATAGTTTGACAAGGACTTTGCATTTATTACTTCTACATCTAGTAGGAGTACATCATCCGATGTGTGGTACATAGACAGCGGGGCTTCCCACCATATGACAAGTGCACGGGAGTTCTTTTTAGAGCTTGCAGAGAAGGAACTTCATATTGATATTGTACTAGGAGATGACTGCATTGTGAGAGTTGTTGGTGTGGCGACTGTGACCTTTGAGAGGGATTATTTTCCTCCTTTGAAGGTCATGGATGTTTTGTATGTTTCAAGGATAAAGAAGAACTTGATTTCAAGTCTCTTATGGAGGCGAAGGGGTTTGACGTCACTTTCTCAGGAGGGCAGGTATTGATGCATCCTAGGGGAGCTTCCATCACTTCAGCAAAAGTGATTGGATTTCAATATGGGAAACTATACAAGTTCAGTTTTCAGTCGGCAGGAGCATTGGTGAGTAGCACATCTGGTAGCACTCACACTAGTGCCACCAGCAGTAGAGACTTGTGCGAGTTATGGCACGAAGGATGGCACATATGCATCATGGAGCTTTGAGAGTACTGAGGGAGATCACTACTGGAGTTCTTGATTTCATTGTTGAGCATTATGAGGTCCGCAGAGGGTGTGCTTTGGGAAAGTACAGCAAGTTACCATTCCCAGCGAGTGACAGTAGATCTACAGGTATACTAGACTTGATTCATACTAATGTTAGTGGTCATATGTATCATGTGTCTTTGGGTGGTTATGAGTATTATGTTATATTCATTGATGATTACTCTAGGAGGATTTGGATATATTTCCTTAATACCAAGGGTGAGGTCTTCATTCACTTTAAAGATTTCAAATCTCTTGTGGAAAAAAAGATGGGTAGGAAGATTCGAGTCTTGAGGTCAGGCAATGGTGGTGAGTACACCAACGGTGGGTTGTATGACTTTTGTGCACATTAGGGCATTAGAGAGAGTTCACAGTTCCTTACAACCCGCAGCAGAATGGGGTGTCTAAAAGGAAGAACAAATATATTGTTGGGGCTGCTAGAGCAATGATTCATGATCAGGGGTTGCCTTTGTTTTTTTGGGTTGAGGCCTGTAACATAGTTGTTTATCTTAAGAACAGGAGTCCTCATAGAGTACTGGGGAATATGAATCCAAAGGAGGCTTTCACTGGAGAGAATCCTCATGTGGGACATCTTCATATCTTTGGATGTCTCACATATTCTTATATCCCCAAGGAGTAGAGGACGAAGCTGGAACCCATGGCAAATGAAGGGTAGCTTTATGGGTTACAGGGAGACTTCGAAGGCCTATCGGATCTTCATTCCTTCTAAATGGAGAGTGGTGATTAGGAGGGATGTGAAGTTTGAGGAGGAGAGGGTCTATCGAAGATCACAGGAGTATGATGAGAGAGAGTCACAGACTTCTCCTCAATAGGGGAGGTCAGGTACAAGGAGCAGGACCTCAAGGTTCTGGATCGACAGGTATAGGGGGTACTTCAGTGTGAGTGACATTTGGGGCACCAGTGGCGAGTTCACCGAGAACTTCTTTAGGGAGTCCACTGGTAAATCTTTCACATGGAACTTCTGCTGACACAAGCACATGTGTCAGTATAGGTTCTTCGAGGATAGGTGTTGGTACATGCACACCAGGGTCAGTTGGAAGACGTTCAAGTTCACCAGACTAGGGGGCAGAGGATGAGGTTCCCTATGGGGAATATTCTTCAAGGAAGAGGAGGCCCAAGTGGCTTCAAGGCACCTTCAAGGAAGCGGAGTCCATGGTCCTTCGAAGAGGGTGAATAGGGAGAGTGTGCCACTTGAGTGGTTTTGTAGTTATGTAGTCAAGGCTACCAGCATTTTTGACTCTGAGCTTACTAGCTATGAGGAGGATGCAAACCAGGAGGTATGGAGAGAGGCTATGGTGGAGTAGTATGCCTTTATCATTAAGAACAATGTCTAGGAAGTGGTGCCTAGGCCTGAGGGAAAGTCAGTTGTGACTTCCAGGTGGCTCTACAATATCAAGCATGCTGCAAATGGCAGCATTGAGAAGTTCAAGGCGAGGTTGTGGCTAGAGGGTTCTCATAGATAGAGGGATTTGACTATGATGATACCTTCACTCGCATAACTCGGTACAAGTTTATCCGGTCCCTTATTTCTATTTCTATAGAAATGGGTTGGCAGATCCATAAGATGGATGTGAAGACCACATTTCTAAACAGAGTTATAAAGGAGGTGTATGTTGAGTAGCCACAAGGCTTTGAAGTAGTTGGGCGGGAGACCCATGTATGTCGGTTGAGGCAAGCACTCTACAGGCTTAAGCAAGCTCCGATAGCTTGGTATTCGAGGATTGATACTTACTTGCAGGAGATGGGTTTCACAAAGAGTAATGTAGATTCGAACCTATACTACATTGTTGTAGGGGATGATTTGCTCATTCGTGTTGTGTGTTGATGACTTTTTCATTACTGGGACAAAGAGACTGATTAGTGGTTGCAAGGAGAATCTTGCTATGGAGTTCGAGATGAAGGACATTGGGTTGATGCATTATGTTTTGGGGCTTGAGGTGTGACAGGAGGAGGGGCATATCTTTCTGGGGCAGGAGCAATATGTTGTGGATGTATTGAGAATATTTCACATGGCAGACTGTAGACCCATGTCTACACCTATGATCACCAACTGGAAGAAGCTTCATGCTTCAGATTCTAGTTTGGTGGATCCCACATTGTATAGACAACTTATTGGGTCCTTTATGTATATGGTCAACACTAGGCCAGATATATGCTTTGTAGTGAACACACTTAGCCAGTTCATGGTTGAGCCTAGGAGGGTGCACCGGGTAGCTACAAATCACATTCATCACTACGTGCAGGGGACTGTTGATTATGGTTTGGACTATAGGCGGGGAGATGGAGTGAGGTTGGTAGGTTACACAGATTCAGATTGGGCAGGGTGTGCTAGCTTCAGGGTGTTTCTTTGGATTGGGTTCAACAGTTGTGTCGTGGTTCATTCGAAAGCAAAAGTCAGTTGCTTTGAGACCTTCTAAGGCTGAGTATATGGCTGCTAGCCAAGATAGTTTTGAGGCCATTTGGCTTCACAAGTTGTTCTATGGCCTATTTGATCAGGAGTTGAGACCGAAGGTTATTCACTGTGATAATCAGAGTTGCATTAAACTCACAAAGAATCCATTGTTTCATCACACGTTAGAACACATTCACATCAGATATCATTTCATCAAGGACTATGTCTAGAAGGGGGCAGTGAAGCTAGAGTATATATCGACAGATGAGCATGTGACTGATGTTCTCACGAAGTCCTTGCCATGAAGCAAGCATGTCCATTTCAGGGACAAGATGGGTGTGGTGAGAAACACTTTCCTTAGTAAGAGGGAGTGTTGATTTTTAATGTACCTTGGACAAGTGGTTTCCCATGGGTTAGTCTCTACCTAGGGAAAAGTGTCCAAAATAATTATTTTCCTAAGTGTGACTTTATTAAGTGAAAGTGACTTTACAAGTGGTAAAGTCAATGTTAAATTATAAAGTGAAAAGTTACTTTAGACATAAAGTACAATGTGGGTACTTTATTTAATGGGTGAGTTAAAAAATAGAAAGTGAGAATCAAATGCACATTTATTCTCATCCCTCGATCTAAATGAATCTGAGCCATTAGATCTTAGGGTTTCCCAAAAGTCATTTAGTGAAACAAAAGGGGGAAAAGAAAAGAGAGACTACATTCATTCTTCATGAGCAGATTGGAGAAAGGAGGCTGAGAGCTGGAGAAAAGTTCTGAAGGAGAATTTTGTTAAAGCAAGCTGAAGGAGTGATTTCTGGGCAAAGCTGGGCATGAAAATCAAGGCATAGAAGATAGAAGAAGGTACAGTACGAACAACATTAATTGATGTGAGCTGAACGTTGTTTGAGACAGGTTTTTGAGAAAAAACATTGAAAAAATTGTACAACGGGATGAAAATATGTACAGTCCATATGAAATCTGTACAATACAGTCTGTATAGTCTGTATCCGTACCGTACATATTTTCAGCTTCAAGTGGGCATAGAAATCGAGGCAAAGTGGACACGATTTTCAAGGAGTTTTGGGCTGAAGAGATAAGTTGTATTTTGTTGTTTTATTTTGTCTACAAATGTATTTTTCCTGAACTTGAAAGGTAAATAAATTTGAAGAGCTCTCTAGAAGGTTTTCCTCAGAGAATATTGAAAGGGTTTTCCCTAGGTCTAAGTTGACCAAAAATCTGTGTCTAATTTTATGTGTTTTGCTGGTTTGTTTATGTCCATATTTATTTTCAGCATGTTTTGACAGTCCCATGTGTTTTAATTAGAATTTTTCATTCCCGGAATTCTATATGTTAAATGCATGTTTATGGGGAAGGACATTTAATTGAATGGGAGTGACAAGGTGAAATTAAAACTGGGTTAGGATTGCAGGAAATTTTTTAGTCGTCAAATTTCAGCACAGATGTCCTCCCAAGCATCTTGTCACCCCAAGATGCTTCATCTCTCCCTATCTACTAAATCTGTAATATCAACCAATATAAGCATGCTTCTAAAATATTTGAACTTCTTATATGGAAGATATTTTTTCAACATGTCAACTACCGTTTCAACTGTCGGAATATATTGTAGCTTCACGACCCCATCATGCACCAAACTTCTAATATAGTGGCACTTGTTATTGATATGCTTCATCCTTGCATGAAACATGGGGTCTTCATACATATTGGTGTTACTTTTATTATCACAATTTATCACTGTAGGATCAAGGGGCCCATCCAAAAAATCTGACAAGAGTTTTCTTAACCAAACTGCTTCTTTTCCTACTTCACATGCAACAACATATCGACTTTAGAACTACTTAAAGAAATAGGATCTTGTTTTCTAATTATCCACGAAGTCATTGTGGATCCCAAACTAAAACAACCACCAGTAGTAATTCCATTTGTTTCACTGCCGCCCTAATCAGAATCGGAAAAACCTATCAATTTTATTTCCTTCCCATCATACTTCAGGAAATGACAAATAGTTCCACGTAACTATCTTATAATGTGTTTGACAGCTATCCAATGGTCATGACAAGGCTCCAACTTAAATTGACTAAGAACGTTCACAACAAAACATATATCATCTCTAGTAGTCACCAAGTACATCAAAGATCCCACCAACTTATGATAACTTGTAGGATCAATGAGACTAGAGTTACAGCTTCTCAACTTTTTTAAATTTGTGATCATGGGAGTAGTCGTAGGTTTGGAATCCATCATACCAAAATTTTGTAACATCTTGATTATATATTTTCCTTAACTAGGATATATCTCATCATGATTCTACCAAACTTCCAAGCCCAAATAATAGTGTATGAGTCCCATATCTTTCATTTCAAATTCAATTGCCAGCAACTTCTTACATTCTATATTTTTTTTTCTCCACACCTGTAATAAATAAATCATCCACATATAAAAGTATAATAACTTATTGATTTTATACGATCTTTATGTAAAGTCTTGCATCAGTAGAACTTTTGACAAAGTCAATCCTTAAAAGATAGACATCCATTCTTGCATACCAAGCCCTAGGAGCTTTCTTCAAGCCATATAGAGCTTTCTTTAGTCTGCAAACATGACTTTATTTTCCCTTTACCTCAAAGACTTTCACTTGTTCAATATATAATTATTCATCAATGGTTCCATTTAGAAAGGTTGTTTTAACATCCATTTGATGTATATTCCATCCCATCGTTGCAACTAGTGAAACCAAGGATCTAATAGTAATGTACCTGACAATGGGAGCAAAGGTTTCTTCATAATCTATTCCTTCTTTTGAAAGAAACCCCTTGCAACAAATCTTGCTCTGTACTTTTCTATGCTTCCATCAACGACATGTTTGATTTTGTAAACCCGTTAGGAAGTGACAATAAATTTGTCACTAGTTCTAGGAAAGATTTCTCAAACCCCATTCTTCATGATAGATTGGTATTCTTCCTGCATTTTTTTTTTCCATCTTCTTGATGAGTGACTTCTTAAAAGGTATTTGGTTCTACTTCTATTAACTTCATCATGTATTTTTCATATCCTGAGTATATTTTTGGTATTTTCCTTTCTCCAAAAGTTCATTTTTTCTGCCCCATGTCCTTCGACATCTTCAAGTGTAGCTTTTAACTAATTTGGCCTTTTCTTTGTTTCGGTAATGATTGTAGGTTAGATAGGTTCACTTCGACCTTCTTCCTCTAGGTTTGTAGGTGATTTTTCAGGTTCTTCTTCTTCTTCAAATAGTGGTACACCTTCTTCATCGGGCTCGATAGGTATATCCTTGGATCTTTTGTAGGTATGATTTTCATCAAATATAACATATTTGCTAAATTCAATTCTTATTTATTCTTTCATGAAGATTCTATAAGATTTTGATCAAAGGCTATAACTAACAAAGATACCTTTTATACTTGTAGATTCTAACTTATTTCCCTTGTCTTTTGGAACATGAATGTATGCAAGACATCCAAAGATTCAGATATGGTCTACACATGGCTTCTTCCCTAAGAATGCTTCTTCAAGTGTCACATTATCAAGGATTCTATGAGGACTTCTATTTTGTATGTACATCGTTGTCATGGCTTATTCTCCCCGTAGAAATTTTGGTTGGTCTTGATCCAATATAATATTCCTTATGCATTCTTTAATGGTTCTATTCTTCCTTTCTGCTACTCCATTTTGTTTGGAATTGTAGGGAACAAGTAGCCCCCTCTTAATGCATGCATCTTTGCAATATTATATAAGTTATTTTGAAGTATATTCACCTCCATTATCAGATCCCAGATTTTTATCTTTCTTTAGGTTGGGTCTCAACTTCAGATCTAAACTCCTTGAACTTCTCAAATACTTCATCCTTTGTCTTAAGAAGATAGAATCATGCTTTCTAGAGTGATCATAAATTAAGGTCACATAATATTGGTGGCCTCCAATAATCATTACTTGTAAAGGGTTTCTTAGTATTCGTTCCCAAGGGACATCCCTTGCATACTCCTTCATGGTACTCCTTGATGTTGGGGATGCCCTTCACCATTTGATTTAGAGAGGGTATTATCTTGTAGTGAATATGTCCATATCTTCTATGCCAAAGTTCAATGGGACTAATTTCCATATGAACAAGGGCTTGAGGATATAGAGTTATAATTTTATACAATCTTCCTCACAAATCCCAATAACTCTTGCCTTTTCAAAACTAGAATCTTTTCCCCAAACCAAAACTTTAGCATCTACAAAAATAACTATGTCTCCTTTATCTTCTGAACAAGAAATGGAAAGTAAATTCTTTTTCCAAACGAGGACATAGAGGAAGTAAATTATTTTTCTAACCGGGGGCATAGAGGAAGTAAATTCTTTTTCTAACTAGGGACATAGAGGATGTTTTTGAGGTGTAGCTTAGCTCCACTTTCTAGCTTTAATGATGTAGATCTAAGGCCTTTGACTGCATAGCTATTGTTGTCTCCAAGCTTCACTACATGTGATGATGATCCTTTTGACAGAGTATGACGTTGTCCACTTTCTCCTATCATTTGTCTTGAGGCTCCACTATCAATAATCCATGTGTTGTCATCATCAAGTGTACCTATAAGTGCAACCAAGAATCCTCCACTCTTGACTCTTATAGATAGTTTATACATGATCCTTCCAATTATGCTTCCAACAATTTTCAAGGGATTTAGACCCATTTTCAAATAGCTTTCCATTGAGAGAGTGATCCTTTCTTCCAATATGTTTTTTCTTCCTTCAAATGATAACCAACAAAAGTGATCTTCAAATAGTTTGTTCTTCACCATAGCTTTGATACTATGTTGAGAAATCAATGCATGTAGGAATTAGGGTTTGATTCCTCTTTTCTTGATAATTACTTGTGATTTATGTTGGCTTATTTTACTTCTTTATTGTGTTATATTTCATCAATAAATTACCAAATTAAAATGTATGAAGATCACAAGAACAAGGAACAAAAGATATAGGCACTCAGCTAGGGCAAACCCCATATCCAAGGGAAAACCCAATCCAAGTATTCCACTAGTAGATTCAAAATCAAAATGAGACAATCAAAGACCCTTTTGACCTAGACAAAGACCTCCTCCAATCATTAATTCAACCCACCCTTCAAGTAGATGTATTTTGCTAAAATATCCAAGTGTCATCTCCCTAGATGTAGCTTGAGTCCAGAATTTTGTCCCTCATCTACAAAAATTTTGAACCTGCAGCTACTTCATAATTTTGGCCCCCAACTACTCATCCAAAAACCCTAGAAGACTTCACGCGTGTGAGCAAGAGATGCCTTGTCTTTTCCATCTTCTTTCTTCCTTCTTCTTGTTCTTCGCTCTTCTTTTCTTGCCTTACAGTTGCAAATCAAACTTATGAGTGAATTGATGCCAAAAAGGTCGAGTTGCACTTGTATTTATATTGCTTCTGCTAAGTCGAATAGCCCTAATCCAAGCTGACTTCATCAAGACAGGGCCGACTTCATGTGGAGGTGACAAGTGACATTTTTTACTTAAATATAATTGTTTTTACATGATACAAAAGCCTAACAAGGGTATAATAATTGTGACAATGACTCTTTTGAACATTCACAAAACCTAAAAGCCTTCAATGGAGGTTTTGACCTAGAAAATAAATGAAATAGCATGAAAGACATGCTTCAAAAATAATTTTCTTTTCTTTTGACAATTACAATTATGAATACTAACACTATTTACATTTTAAAACAACCTTCACCCTCGAGAGTCAAGTGGTAGACTTAGGGAGATCATTTTACTAGATGTGTTCATCATGGGTAAAGCTACTCCAACCTAAGACACTTCCCTATTCATTGTCCAGATGAGTGGTACTCCCCACAAGCCAAGCTTGTGGGTAGGATGCATATTGGGGTATACTTTGTCAAGTCCCAGACTTGATGGTAGGGGGAGATACCAACTTGTCACAAGTGTCAAGGATCACACATACACCCTATAGTGACAATAGGTGAGATATACTTACCACAAGGGTAAGGATCACATCCTATCCTATTGTCTAGAGTTACCTCAATCCCATGACCTCTCTAGCTCAATTCCTCTCCCTGGGATCTCAAACAAGGGGGAAGAGCATAGCTCAATGTTCTCGATCAATTGTGACCCCTTCCTCTCATTAGTTCCTTCACTAGGCTTACGACTGTTAGTCCTAGCCATAGTGCATGACACCTAGAGATTATCGAGTCAATTCCATCTTGCGCTAAATGTTGATATGATTGTGATCCTATCATAAACCAATTTTCAACATATAAAACCAAATATCAAAGAAATGCCTTCAATTATGAAGAGAGGTCAGGGTTTGCATCAGATGTCTATAATTCCAAGTATGTTAATCCCAGGGGATTTGCTAGAGTCCATGTGGACCTTTTTTCAATCTACAATCATGAGTCTATTATTCATGCCCATTCAAATCCTGAGATAAATGCAAATATGCTCCTTCCTCCATAGAGGAAGCTTACTTCTTATATATCTGATAATAATCCATTTTGAAACATGAGCTAGGATCTCGTCATCATAGTTCTAACCATATTATGGAAGCATCAAAATTGCTACATCTTAGTCATCAAGAATGATCCTCACATGAAGGACATATCGCTCTCAACATCATATCAGAGGGTTGCACTCAATCTACTCCGTATGAATAGCAAGCTTCTTCAAACATAGTTATCAACCAAGGAGATTGTAACCCTTCCTTCGAGGTTTTGAGCTCTTGTCCATTTCATGTGCCACTCAAGTCTTGGGATGGCTTTATATCCTCCTCAATCTCGATACAGAGGACTAGGTCCCCAAATTCCTCAGATGTACCTATGACCCTAGAACAAGAGCAATAACAACAATTAAAAAATAAATAATCATAACGAAGGTGTACCTGATGATGAGGGAGCATTGTCTTACTTTTCTATATGTAAGAGTGGCTCCTTCATTTTCCTACTTCAGTGCCTTGGAGCTAACCCTTCCTACACTAATCTGCATCTTGATGATCCTTAATATGGATCACATCCTCATATAAGAAGTTAGTGAAACAAATAGAATATTCAAGCAGGAATAATCACCAATAATAAAAAAGAATAAATTCACAAGAATAGTGACACAAAGAAATGACATAAGTCTTGAAAGTACTTAACTTTAATGTATATTGTAAGAGGTTCTATTGATGGTGTTAGACCCACCAACATTCAGGGGATATCCCCAGTATGAAGTCCCAAATAAACCTCACACCGTTTGGTGTAGGAGTCCCATCTAGTACAATGGCCCGGTTTCCATTATCTTAGATATTTTCCTTAGCTCTTGTTGTTTAGCATTGAGAGCATTATGCTTGTATCCTCAAAAAGTGAGGTGAGTATGTTTGGTGAGTGTGTAATGTAACTTATGTCTGGGTTCTCTTACTGTAAAGGGAGAGAGTAAAGTGTGCCTCTAGATCAGAGGTAATAGTACCACCCAGGGAGAGACACACGCAAACCAACAAGGGTTTGTCCAACATCTAAGGGATTAGTCCATAGCAGATGCAGCATTCGTTAAAACAAAAGTGAAAGGGAAAACATGTACACCATTTAGCAGAGTAGTCCACATGGAGGTGATAGTCGTTATAACCAACAAACAAGAATTTTATGTCTAATGTCCTACGGAGTAGTCCATAAGGACGAGACAACTGTGATAAACAATACAACACATATTCAACAATGTACGTACTAAAATAACCAAAGTGGTTCAATTATCTTAATATAGGTTAAGAAAACATGCATTACAAATGTTTAAAGAGTAGTCTTACAAAGATCTACAAAACATGTGTGAAAATGTGTTGGCCTTAACAGGTTTCTAAATTAAGCAAAATTCCCAAAACACAGTTGTACACCATTCATCACTAGTCCCAATAGTGGTACATTGGAGCCACTCCTCGCTCCTCAAAGAATGGACTACAAACTCTCAAGTCTATGTGGGAGGAGCCAAGGTGAAAAGTCCTTGCTCATACAATGGGAGGGGTATATATAGCCAAGGGTGATGCTTGACCCTTATCACTCTTGGATTACCCTCGTGATTGTTCAACTTCTCGTGACTTTTCAGCTGACATGACACTTTGACTTCTTGTGTGCGTCCATTGGACTTCACTTTACAATACATTCAGTTACAATGGATATGGCCCATAATGGTGATGTGGAAAAGATAAATCATGACACAACTTGACATGACACTACAAACATGTACTAGTTGACTATGGTAACCATGTCAAGTTGATGTACTGCATAAGTGATGGATGTACTCTTGGTGTGCTTTGTCTTCTCCTCCACATGGCATAGTGTTGCGGGGTCTTCGATGGTCTTGGTCTTGCTTGATGGTTTAATGCATGTGTTTCTTCTGTTTGTTGCTTGATATGCTTGGTACATCCATATAGCTCCAAGCAAGTCTTCTAGCATGTGCACTCCTTCTTCATCTTGTTCGTCATCTCACCATGATCTACCAATGTACCTGTTCCTGTAATTCACTCATGACAGGATGACATCAAATCCAAAACCTCCTAGTCTAGCATGATGCATTGTGCTTATGTTCTTGGTGACACAAAGGGAGGATAACTCATTGATACAATAAAAAGCGTAGCTAAGGCTGGAATAAGGAATTCTAGGAGGACACCCTGCACTACCAAAAAAACTGCACAGTGACCACTGGTAGACAGAATTGCATAGTGAAAGTCACTAGTGTTAGCTGCATGGTGGGACCCTGAGGGGAGACACCTCTGCACAGTTTCTAGAGGGAAGAAAGAGTGGGGCTACAGAGGGGAAACTAGGAAATTCTGTGCAGTTTCTAAGAGCAGTGCAGGACAGGGCTTCTAGGGACCTTCTAAGTAGTTCTTCACAATTTCTGAGAATAATGTGGAGAAAGGCAGCAAAGGACCAGTTGGGCATGTCTGCGCAGTTTTGGAGAATAGTGCAGACCCAGGTCTTAGAGAAGTGCAGGCTTCCAGCAGGCAAGAAGGAGGCATGATGACTATGCTTGAGAAATGCACAATTCAATTTGGTCATGGAGGCAGTCTCTGCACAATTCTGGGAGGCAGATAGGTTGCTCACCTCCGGGATTTCATAGTGCAACTGACTTGGAGGATAGCCTTAAGCACTGCGCAGTTCTGGGAAGTAGAGCAAGGTCACTGAGGGTTGAGACTACATAGTGCAGCTCAATTGGGGTCAGGTGGAAGAGGGTTGTTCGATCAAACATATTTTCAGGATGATGGCTAAGTGTCGGCAGCAAGTAGACTTGTGTCGGCTTGACATTGTGATCATACACTTAGCATACTTGAAGACTAGATAGCATAAACCACCATGAAAATAAGACAAAACATGCCCTCGGTGCGACTATCTTAGTGCTGAGAGTGACAACCGTGACACTTGTGATAGAACTTTGGATAACTACGACGACACTTGTGTGACAGTGTTTACAACTCTCAGTGTGAGTACAACGGGTGTTCACATAGTTAAGACAACCCAATCACACAAAGACAAACCTTCAAAATCACCATAATAAGATCACAAGCATGACAAATCAATCAACATGCCAAAATACGACCACTGGTCAAACAAGAAAAATTTCAAAAAGAATTCACAAGATTTCATGGGGTGAGCTCGAGCATTTGCAACCATCAAAGGAAAAACCAAGGAAGGCTCTGAAATTTGGATACAAGCCAAAATTTTGGAGAGTGTTGCAACTGCTACAACAGTTTCTCAGCTTCCTCTTGATCTTGTCTTCCTCTTTAGCTAGGAGGCACTTCTATCCATCAATCATATTTCAATGTTTCCTTCATAGGAAATGCATCCTCTTAAGCATCATTTGTTTTTTCTTTCTTATCCTAGTTACAAGATAATCACTACAACATATCATCTCCTAGTGGGTAGGAGACAAGTCAAACTAGGGTTTATCTAAATCTATCATAGGTACTTGAAGAACTCAATGGCTTCTCATCGATCAAGAAGATTTTGCTTCACACTAGGGTTTTAATGTTATAGAACCTAGGCCATATCCAAGTTCACTTCAAGGGTCTCTCCAAACCTTAAACTTCTCTTGTAAGAACAAATTTTCTCTGGGGTTTCCTTTAAACCTTAGGATTATTTTAGGTTTATGCCATCTTCATTTGCTTCCATTATCAATTTTTTCAAGGGGGTTTTCTCATTGACTTTTCTTCTACCCAACTCTGCTACCATGTTAATTTTTGGGCTAGATTGTTCACTATTGAAGATGGTTGCATTTTCAAACTTATTCAACATTTCATATAACCTTCACCGCGTAACATTGATTCATCATTAGAAATTATGTAGAGAGAAAAGTAAAATCAACAATGCAACGAAACATTAAAGAATAGTAGAAGAAAAGCATACACAATAGAGACACCAAGATTTAGGTCAAAGACCAAGGAAAAACCCCATAAGGGGGAAAACCCAACCAAATTCTTCTTCTATTATATATTCATTAAATATTCAGCTGAGATACAAATACATAAATCAAATCATGCCTCCTAGGGTCAATCCAAGTAAGGTCACAACTTCGTTTGTGAATTGAACGATATAAAGAGTGGCATCCATATCACAATTTACTAGAAACAATATAAGTGTCAGCATTGTTGCCAAGATATCAACATACATCATAGATACATTACTAGACTATGCCATATATGGGGTCTCTAGCATCAAGGTCACTGCCATCACTGTCATGTCAAGGTTAGGTCATTCCTATCAACGAGATACATCCAGAATACTATGATCAAGGAGCATTGTCATCACAGTCACTGCATTATGTATCATATTTTATTTCATACAAAGGTTCACTGCCATGTCAGATCCTTGTCATACTTGATCACTATAAGAGAAAGGTTTTATGTCATCAAGATTTCAAGGTACTGCCATGTCAGATCCTTGTCATACTTGATCACTATAAGAGAAAGGTTTTATGTCATCAAGATTTCAAGGTCACTATCACAACAAATAAGGTTACAACTGATCACTGTCATGGGTGAAATCCATACAACATTGTTAAAGGGACTAATCATTCATCCAAGACCTCTGGCCATACATTCTTGTTCATACATCGTATCAAGTCATATCATATACATCACTATAAATCAACATATGTTCTTTGGTCATCATCATAGAGCATGGTTACTGTAAATTGTTTTCACAACTTATCGTCGTATAGATCACTGCCACAAGGTGTAAAATGCAACCTATAGAATTATAAGTTAAGTTACAGAGTACACGATGCAATATCAACTAATGCGAGCAACAAGAGAGACGAAGCAAGTCTCAAGAATGTAATGTGATGTGAGCTATACAATACAGAAATACAAGCCATAAAGCAAGTCATAGAATGATCCATACTTTACCTTATATTCAAGCCATACTTCACTATAGATGTGATCCATAAGAGGATATCATAGCTATGGTCATGGAAGATCGATGTCATAGGAATAAACATTTTCATTGTTTATTGCCATTGTTATGATATCAGTATGCCACCACAGAGATCACAAAGATAGAGTGATGCCTCTACAAATACGCAATGCCTCTATAATTTGAGTTGAGAAATCTAGGGCATCAAGTATTAGATGATTTCTCTAAGAGATAACTGCTTGTGAATGCTTTTTACCTGTTAGATTAGAATACTCTCTTTAGATTATTATTGTGTTTTTCTTTAATCAAACAGTTACCAATGCATAAACAATAAAGAGACAAGAGAAACAGAATGTAGGCTCTTCGTCAAGGCCAAAACCTCTCCCACTTGAGAGGAAAACACACACAAATTCTTCTTCTTATAGAGAATTCAATTGACGAATACCAATACCAAGACACAAATCCTTCTTGATGAGATTCTTCCTGCAATGATCAAATCTTTGCTTCTTCCTCCTTCACGACTACTCTTTAGAATTTTGATCCCTTGGTTCAGTACTACACTCCTTGGTTTTAGTTCAGAAACCCTTAGCAAATGAGCTTGACCAACTTTGACCTTAAATCTTCTTCACTCTAGAAGGAGACTTCTTCTTGACACTTCAGCTCTGTAGTTCACCCAAAATCCTCTCTCATTATGACTGTAATATCTCGGACTTCTTTTTGCAATACATAGGTTTGTAATCTCTCAGTGTGGAGGTAAGTTGGCCCAAAATAGTCCCAAAACAACACTAGAGACCTCACTTCTCCTTTCCTTCTTCCTCGCTGGTTATTAGGCTCCCTTGATGACCTTCACATTTCTTCCTAGATTTAGATCTTGACCAAATTACTTCTCTGAAATTTTTCTCTCAAATGGAATTTGAACTTCCCCATTTATAGTTGTTTGCCCATTTATAGAAGCCGACATGAGATGATTGTGATCTGGCATGTCTATTTGAGATATTATATTATTATTTTGAAGTTGACTTGAAGGAGGTGACTTTGTCTTGGTTGTAGAGGGTTGTCTTATACTTTTTATGACTCATACAAAAATATAACGTGCCCAAGAAGGGTCCTTCATACCAATGTTGCATTAATCATTATCGGGATAATATCGGCGCGAGGAAAAAATCCGAAAAAAATCGTAATTATTGGGAAATAATCGGAAATAATCGGGAAAAATCGTTTGGTACAAAATATTCATTTTTTTTTCTTTTTTTTTCAATTTTTTTAATATCTAAACCATCTACAACATAAAATAAATACATTGACACATAAATATGATAAAAGTACTAATATATAAGATGTTTAATATCATTTCTAGTGCTAAAATCACACATAACATTGAATCATGTCCTGAATAGTAAGTCCTGACTCCTGAGTCCCAACTCAACCTCAAAATATCAACAAAAAATATAATAATGTATCTCATCATGTCATAATGTCATATACAATAAAATGAAGAAAATAACTAAAGTCTAATCCTATTGATTTCCTCTACCCCTCTTGCGAGAAAATCCTATTGATTTCCTCTACCCCTCTTGCGAGAAAATGCCACAGCTTTCCCTTTCCCTCTAAGTGTAGATGTTGGTGTTGGTGGAGTTGGAAGTGGAGTATGCTATGCTCTAGAAACTGAAGAACTAGAAGTAGGAGCTATAGGAGGTAGACCACATCCATTACTGGTGGCAGGGGTAGCCAAGATAGGTGGTGTCACCTGGAAACATTACAATCTCCCAATCCTGAAATCCCGAAAAACTGATAAGTCTGTTGGATTTTGAATGAAAATCTAAAATTCTACATTCTCCATATGAAATCCAATGAGATCGGAACCACTCTCAAACATCCTGAGTCATTTCATGGTAATGTTAAAATTTAAGTAAAAGAAAGAAAATGAAGATTAAGGAGAATGTCACTTTTACTTTAAGAATTTAACATTACCATGAATAGCATATCAATACTAGGGCCTAGACTTGATCATTAAGCTGCCCCACTCAAAAATTATTTGTTTCTTTCAAAAAAATTGCATTTCGAACATTTAGCATTGCTTATAAAACCTCGCTGCCCCGATTGCCCGTGATAAAAACGGAAAAAGTCGCGATTTTTTCCAAAAAATTGGGTATAAAAAAAAATTGGTGATAATTTCGGATATTACTCGCGATAATATCGGCAACGGGAAATTATTGCGATAAAACGATAATATCGCGATATTATCGCAATTTTAACAACACTACTTCATACATGACATAGACTCAAATTGACTTTTATGACTATATGACAAATCCTAAAGGCTCACAATGGAAACCATCACTAGAAATAAAGTTCCTTTCTCATGAAACCCATGAGACAAGCATTAGAATAATAATTTTATTTTTCTTCTTTACATCAATTAAATAAAATCACAATTACACATGTCATTATGAAGATCAGACCTAGTTACACTTTTCAACACTCCCTCTTAACTAGGGAGGTATTCATAATGGTACTTGGTCATTCTCAATCTAAATAATTTATCATAAGAAGAGTTAGATTGGTAACTCATATGTTTAGCATCATATCAACCAACATTGTCACATAGCAAGACCTTAACTAACAACTCTATCTCTCCACAAGATCAAAGCACAATGCTAGCAAGACTAATGATTTATAGACATACTCATCCATACTAACAACACTATCTCTCCATGAGATCTCAGCACAATGCTAGCAATACCAATGATGTATAGACACCCTCATCATGGTCTCTCTCGGAACATACCCCACCTGGGTTCTTAGGGTGTGTTCCATAAGGAATATTCTTATCTTGGATTCCTAGTCCTCAAAGAATATTGTTCCTCTATGAATACTCTTATCTTGGATGCCCTAACTCATCCTCAAAGAGTATTGGATGACATATGTTTACCCAATCCTCCAATTTTGTCTTCCAAATTGAAGACAAGTATGATGTGTCTATCTCTCCCTATTAATTAGGGAGGACATATCTATTCCAATAAAATAATGTACTCATTCCTATGGAAGGAATGTACCTAAGCTCCCTCTTGGCTTAGGAATTTCCAAGTTTCTTCCAAGTAAGAAATTTTTTTTAGACTCCCTCTTAATTAGGGACCTAAAACATCTCCTCAGGTGTAGATGAGAGTACAAGGAAAAGAGGGTAGAAAGACGTCTAGAGAAGCCAATGCAGGGCCACGTAGAGCTACGTTGTGGTAGCGTAGATCTTCAGAGGGAGATCAAAATTTTGTTGAGGAACAATTAGGATTTAGTTCTGAAACTGGGGTGTGAGACTGGGAGGGTAGAGAGCTAAAGTTTCCAGCCAGCAAAAGATCAAAACAAGATGCAGTGCAGTCCCAACTGCAGTGATGAAGTGACTACGTAGGAGTGACGCAGAACTGTGTAGAGGCAACACAGAGGCTCATCTCCAGCACAAATCAGTATCGATTCTTCTAATGACAGGGTGAGATCATCTCACTATTGCTTTTTCCCAGTTTCTCTCTGTACCGGATAGCCAGTTGGGCATCCAATGAATTGTATTCATAAAATTATTACTCAATAATACAAACCCTCAGTTGTTGCACTGGTTTTCCTGGGACATTGTCCAAAAATAGCGGTGTCATGTGTTGTGTATTTCTTTCTTACTCAGTGTCTTGTTTCCACATTTAATTTAATTGGTGAAGACTGCAGTGTATTAGTTTTGGTATTTTATATAGGATGCAGTAAATAATTTGTTTAGTAATTTAACAAATAGAAGATATATAATCAGTTGTTGCAGTAGAAATTTGGGTCTCCAAATTTTCACATAGTATCAGAGCACAGATGAAACAAGAGAGCAGAGTTGGAAGAGCCCAATGCTAAAAAGGAGGGAAGTCATTAGAGAGAAAGACTTCTAGATCGAAGTTTTCCAGTGTCAAAGGAAGCAACACAAAATCCTCAGCGCAGAGAATTTTTCTGGTGAGGCACAGTTTTTTGTAGTAGTTGTTGGGGTAAAAAAATGTCAAAAGAAGGAAGGAGACACTTGAGGGAATTTCTTCCTCAGAGAATTCCTATCCAGGGAATTCAATTTCTCAAGTGTTGAGCAGTAGCAGAGAGGAAAAGATCTACTAACTCCAACAGGAAGTGCATAGGTCATTCTAGCGGCTGCATAGAGGAGAGAGGAGCCAGTTTGAAATTTTGTTGGTAGAGATGGTAGCTAATGGGTTGCAAGATCAGGATTGGTTGGATGGTGCATCCAACTATGTGATCTGGAAGGCAAGGATCTCATGCCTTTTGGATGAGCACAATCTCAAAACCTATGACGATAGTGTGGTAGTTGTACCTGCAGATCCAAATTTGCTCAAGAAGTACAAGGGTGAGATGGCAAAGGCCAAGTGATTGATCCTCGATGAAGTGAGAGATCACGTAGTGTGTCACATTGCCAGCAAGTATACTGCCTGACAGATATGGGAAGCATTGGCTACGCTTTACGAAGAATCTTTCGAGCAGCAGAAGATGTACTTGGAGAAGAAGATGAGATCCACACAGATGCAGAAGGGGGAACGCATTGATATGTTCCTGACAAGGCTTTAGGAAATATGAAACTCATTGGCAGCTATGGGGTCAACACCTCAGTCTACCAAGATGGTGAGGTTGGGCCTGAATTTTGTTTCAGAAGAATGGAAAGTATTTTTCCATAGCATCATGGGTAGAGAGATATTTCCAGATCAGGACGGAATGTGGGCCACTCTTCAATGGGAAGGGATGAGGTGAGACTTAGTTAAGTGAAAACTTGATGGTAGCACCAACAATGGGATGAAGCCCAAGGAGGAGGAGGAAAATGAAACCCTTGCATCAAAGGGGTGGCAGGAGTAGTGGAGAAAGAAGAAGGATGTCTCAAAGATCAAATATTTCCCGTCTGATGAAATTGATCACTATGCTACGCAGTGTCCTCTCAAAGGAAAAGGATGTGAAACATGATCCGCGGGCTGCAGCTGCAAATATCAAGGAAGAGGAGTTCACCACGATTGCCCAGATACCTCCAAGGGAGAGGTGGGGTGATCTAGTACTGTAGTTTGAAAGAACTGCAAATGGGCAGGATCCTTAAGGAGTTGACCTCTTGATCAATACCTTTCTACAGGAGCCCATATCATAAGTAGCAAGATGGATTGGGTCAATTAATGCATAGGAGTGTCAGAGTGACAATTGTAGAGGCTAGGAGCACCAGAATCAGAGAAGCACAGAGCTAGTGTTGAAAGTAGTGCAGTTGGAACAGAGTAGAGTCAACAGCAGTGCAGTGGCTTCAATGACAGCACAGAGACTAATAGCAGACAGAACTCCAGCAGCAAGATGCATCATACTTAAAAATTGTTCAGTAATTTTGGATGTTGTTTCGTTGTTGATGCAGTAGCACATCAGTTGGAGAAGGTTGTAGTGCAGATGCCATATTCGCAGTGGCAAGGCCAGCAAAAACGCAAATCTAGAGTGTTACAATACAGATGTAGTGTTGGTAGTGAGAGGGTCAGTAGCAGTACAGATGCAACATTTATGTAGTAGTTGGTGGGAATTAATGTCATACATTCATAGCACAGAAGGAGATGTTACAAAGAAAGGTGATGCTTCAGCAGGTTGCATTACTAGAGCACATTCCTCGCTAAGAGAGAGTGTTGATTTCTGGTAGTATCGGATCTGCTCTAAGCCCCAAAATTTGCAAGGAGGCTTAGACATGTGTATTCCAGAATAGCCAGAAACCGCTTTAGTAAATTCCACCTGAAGAAGGTTTTATTAAAATAATTAATTATTTTTAATGGATGCCTAAGTCTAAACTTAGGAACTTACAATAATTAAAGAGTATTAATTGAATTGTGAGTGAAACTTCTAAAAGAAGACAGATACCAAGTCCAACTGATCTAAGCCATTGATTAGAATCTAATCTGGGTCATTGATTTCTCAATTGGAGGATTATAAGAAGGACTTTGACGGGCATTTGGAAAACACATCAAAGAAATATCAAGAGATCGGAGTTCTCAGAGAGGGCAGCGCAACGGTTTCTAGAGAATCAATCAAGGAGATTTCTTGCAGTGAGGGGCATGGATAGTTTCTAAAGAGAATTTTTCCTGGTCTAGAGAGTACAAGGCAGAGAGGGAAAAAATACATCTAGAGAAGTTGATGCAACACCACATAGATCTACGTTGTGGCAGCACAGAGCTTCAGAATGAGATCAAAAATCTTTTGAGGAACAACTAGGATTTAGTTCCGGAGCTAGGGTGTAAGACTGGGAGGCCAAAGAGCTTATGTTTCCTTCCAGCAGAGGATTAGAAAGAGGTGTAGCGTAGTCCCAGTTGTAGTGACGTAGTGACTACATAGGAGTGACACAGAATTGTGTAGAGGCAGTGCAGAGATACATCAGATTCAATATTGTGCTCCTAGAAGGCAAGAAAACAAAAAACTAGATCAACTATTGTCAAGGGATGCAAAGGACTAGACTTTCTAAGGAAGCAAAGAGCAAGGTGCAGCAAAGGTAAGCTCGAGGTAAGTATCTTTTGTATATGCATGTTCATCTCTTAATTTCATTAGGTTCTTTGTATTCTAATTTGTTGTTTTTGTTTAGCACTGACATATGCTCTGCAAAATGAGGTAAGTTTTGTTATCATCATGTCATGGGTATTTCCTTGAAGACTTTTTGTAGGTAGTATATATTCATCAAGAGAAAAATCAATGCATAATCTAGTTTTGTGAAGAGTTAGAAAGGGTAGCATTACAAGAGCAGCGATCAAGGTGCAGAACAGTAGCAAAAAGTTCACCACATGAAGTCTTCAAGTGGGCAGCACTGCATACAGTCATTGTAAAAGTATCATTGTACAGAGTCATTGTAAAAGCATCATTGTAAAATTTGTACAAGTGTCTATCTTCCAAGGGTTGAAGAGGCAATTTCGAGAGGTCTAGGATCATCTTTAGGTGGTTGTGTCATAGTTGGGGTTATGGTCTAGTGTGTCTTCTTCTTCTATATCATTCTATATCATTGTAAAGTGGACCATTTTCCCTGGTACGGGAGTCCATTCTTCTTTTATTCTTATATAGGGTGGTAGGGTGGTGCTAGGTTGGTGCATGAAGTCACCAACAAGTTCAAGCTTGTGAAAACTTCAGGGCGGTAGGGTGGTGCTAGGGTGAATTGTAGCTCACTGGGTGTTGGGGCATCCATTCATTTGACTATTGAAGAATCTCGGGCATTGGAGCATCCATCCAGTGGGAGTTGGAGAAGAATGATTTTCTAGATTCTAGGAATTTGGAGCTTTCTCTTCAATTGGAGTTGAAGATTAAAGAATTATTAGAAAAGCGTTTAGGTGGTTTTTGTCCTGGAGGGTGTTTCCACCTTAAAAATAGTGTGCATTTGTGTTCCTTTTGTTTAATGCTATCATTGTACAAACCCTGATAATAATTGAATATTAACTAACTCTCTGGAAGATTAATAATAATACTAATTGAAAGGAACACTGATTCAAACCCCCCCCCCCCCCACCCCCCCCTCAGTGTTTCCCAACAATTGGTATTGGAGCTTGGTTCCTTCAATAGTAGTTTAACAACTGGAAGGAGATCATGCAGCATACCAAGAATGGTGTACCTATTTTCAATGAAAAATAATTATGCACTCTAGAAAGGAAGAATGGAGGTTTATCTCTTGGCGCAAGGTTACAAAGTATGGGACATTGTTCAAAATGGATTTACACCAACCGCGAATGAACAAGGTAAGAAGAATTTGGTAAATGAAGCAAAAACAAAGAATATTCTTATCAGTGGACTTAATGAATCTTCTTATCATAAGGTGTTGGGTTGTAAAACCGCCAAAAATGTATGGGACAAGTTTGAGAATATATATGCAGGTGACTCAAACGTCAAAGAAGCAAAGCTTCAAATCTACAAAGCAAAATTTGAGCAACTCAGAATGAAAGAAGTTGACAACATTGTTGCATACTTCTGACACGTTTATGAAATAACCAACACTCTGGAAGGATTGGGAGAGCCTATTGATGAGAAGACTATTATACGAAAGATTCTTAGAACATTGCCAGGAAGATTCAACCCAAAGGTATCGGTCTTAGAATACAGTGCAAATATGCCCAAACTTAGCAAAGAGGAATTACATGGAGTTCTCATAGCATATGAAATGAGACTTGATGAAGAAAAGGGAACTTCACATCTAGAAACTGTGTTTGATGCATCTAAGAAAACCAATAAGGACAAACAACCTTCAAAGGCAAAGACCTGCACCTGCAAGTGTGAAGAAAAGGAAGATGATGAAGAATGTTTTTGAGATGGAGAATATGCTTACTTTACGACAAAACTAAAAATTGGTAAGGGAAAATTCAAAGGTAAACTTCCATTGATATGTTCCAGCTGTGGTGAGGTTGGGAATTTCGTAGCAAAATGTTCGAACAAAAGCGATCGAAACTCAAAAGCAAAGAAAGGCTTTAAGAAATTCAACAATCAAGGCAAGAATAAAGGATTCAAAAGGAACTTTCTCTCTAAAGAAGATAGCTCATCATCCGATGAAGACAGTGATAGTGAAGAAGAAGCCAATGAGAGAGTATTATTTATGGCCAAGCACAATAAACAAGAGGTATCAAACAATGAAGAAGAAGTGTTGACCATAGAAGAATTTTCTAAGGAGGCAATCAAATTTATAAAAGAGCTCAAGGCTGAGAAGATCCATTCCAATACTCTTAAAGAACAAGTTCAAGGTCTCAAAATTGAAGTTGAAGAACACAAATGTATTGAAGAGTCACTTCAAAAGAAGTTGTAAGAAAGCAATCGAGAAAGGAAAGCATTAGAAGCTGAAGTATTCTTGTTGCGTAAGGAAGTGAAGAAGGGATAAATTGTCCAAAACTATGCCAACATCTCAAGGGCGTTGGAAGAACTCATCAACAATCAACGATCTTACAACGACAAAATTGGGCTCGATTACAAAGAAGAAGAAGCAGGACCTTCTACAACAAAATACAATGAACCTATGAGATCTGACAGGCATGTAGACTTCATTGGACAAGATTCGCAAGAACAGCCTTGGAAGATAATTCCCCGACGAATATTTCCATCTAGGTACCAACATATTTTTCACGGATATTGTTATTCATGTGGAAAATTTGGTCATAAAGCTGTAGAATGTCGCACGTACCCTAGGAACCAATACAATTCTAGGAGATCTGTCAAATATGAACCTCCCAAGGCTCAACGAAACATCAATAGATTTGAACATTTAAAAAATAATATTAAATGTTAAAAATGTCGAAACTTTTGACACATAGCTAGAGACTACAGACTTGAAAATCCTCCAGAAGAATCTTCGAAGCCACAGAACGAACAAACATGGAAGAAGAAGAAGATTGATAATTGTGCTCTCGCTCTCAAGGCTCAAAACAACAAAGATGTGTGGTATTTTGATAGTGGTTGCTCAATGCATATGACTAGAGATAGAAAGAAATTTTCATCTCTGAAAGAGAAGAAGGATGGAACCGTGTCCTTTGGAAATTATGGATCTTCAAATGTTATAGGATCAAGGACCATCAGTCTCGGAAGCAAAGATGCTCTAGCCAAGAATGTTCTATTGGTTGAAAACATGAATCACAATATGCTTAGTGTTGGACAAATGTGTGATCAGGGACACACAATTCTATTCAACTCCAAAAAATGTGAAATTAGGAAAGGCAGGTATGATAAAATTGTGGCTATAGCAAGTCGAGCTCGAAACAACATATATGTTCTGGATGAAGCAACTAAAGCATGTCTACTAGATAAATAAGATGAAAGTTGGTTATGGCACAAACTAATGGGTCACATAAACTTTAACAATCTTGTCAGGATAAGCAAAAAGGAAGCAGTACGAGAAATGTCGAAAATCTCAAAACCTTCCAACGCACTATGTGAGGCCTGTCGGCACGGCAAGCAAACAAAATTTGGATTTAAAACAAAAGAACACTTTGCATCACATCCATTGGAATTGATACATACTTCTTTATGTGGTCCTATGAGAACAAAAGGCTTAGATGGAGAATTATATTTCATGTTAATGATAGATGACTATACTAGGGTGACAGCGATCAGTTTCCTAAAGAAAAAATCTGAAGCATTTGAGTGCTTTAAGATCTAAAAGGAGTTGGTTGAAAATGAAACTGATTTGAAAATAAAGTGTCTAAGATCCTATAATGACAGAGAATTCACTTCCAAATTATTTCAGCAATACTGTGATGAAAATGGAATAAAAAGACAATTTTCAATAGCGCGAACACCTCAACAAAATGGAATTGTTGAAAGAAAGAATAGAACTGTACAAGAAATGGGTAGAACAATGTTGAAGGACTCAAAATTGGATGAAAAATTATGGGTTCAAGCAATTGATATGACAATCTTCATTATCAACAGAAGTCTTCTCAGAAATAATTGCAACAAGACCCCATATGAATTATGGAAAGGAAAATCGGCTAATGTAAAATATTTCAGAATCTTCGGAAGAAAATGTTATATCGAAAGAGAAGATCAAAGGTTGGGTAAGTTTGAATCACATGTTTATGAAGGTATCTTTCTTGGTTATTGACGCAAAAGAAATGCCTATAAATGCTATAATCTAAGACGAAAATAGATAGTGGAGAACATAAATGTTACATTTGACGAAGATGGTGTTCTAACGAATAATGATGAGGATCTATAATCTTTGAAACTTGAGAAAGAGATTGAAAAAGGTACAGAGAAAATTCTAGAGCAAGAGGCAATTGTCAACCAGGAAGAAGTAAATAATGATCAACAACATATATAGGAACAACAACAAGAAGCTCCTCCAAAGAGAACAAAAGAATGGATTCAAAAGAACCATCCATCAAATCAAATATTTGGTTACATAAATGAAGGAATTGGAACAAGAAAAGGTCCACAGCTTCGTTCATCACTACAAGTTCACATTGCTTTTCTAGAAACATTTGAGCCTAGTAGTTTTGAGGAAGCCATCCAGAATGAACATTGGGTAGCGGCTATGAATGAAGAATTGGATCAAATCGAGAAGAATAACACTTGGGAATTAGTTCCACGACCAAAAGATAAAAATGTCATTGGGACTAAATGGGTGTTCAGGAACAAATTGAATGAAGATGGACATGTTACCAGAAACAAAGCAAGATTGGTTTGAAAAGGCTATGCACAAGTGGAAGCAATTGATTTTGATGAAACATTTGCACCAATTTCCAGAATGGAAGCCATCTGGATGTTTCTCACCTATGCATGTTCAAGAAAAATAAAAGTCTACCAAATGGATGTTAAGTTAGCATTTCTGAATGGGGAATTAGAAGAATATTTTTACATCAAACAACCTGAAGGTTTTCTACTAATAGAAAAAGAAGACTATGTTTGCAAGTTAAAGAAGGCTTTGTATGGTCTCATGCAGGCTCCCGAAGCATGGTATGATCATCTTGATGGATATATACATCAACAAGGGTTCAAGAAAGGTACTACTGATAGCAATCTTTACGTACAAATAGATAAAGATAATTTAACAATCATTGAGGTATATGTGGATGATATAATCTTTGGTAGCAATGATGATCGACTAAGTAATAACTTTGCTACAAAGATGCAAAGTGAGTTCAAAATGTCTTTACTTGGTGAGTTGACATACTTCTTAGGGCTTTAAATATCTCAGCAAGAGAAAGGAATATTTATATGCCAAGCCAAGTACATCAAGGAAATGCTCAAGAAATTCAAAATGGAAGATTGCAAACCCATCCTTACTCTGATGGTAACAGGTTGCAAATTGAGCATAGACGACTCATCTAAGGATGTGGATTAGAGGTTGTACAGATCTATGATTGATAGTCTTCTATATGTAACAACCTCCCAACCAAATGTTATGCAAGCAGTTGGACAAGTAGCAAGATTCCAAGCAACACCAAAAGAATCACATATTATTGTCATCAAAAGAATTCTTCGATATCTAAAGGGTACAACAAAATATGGCTTATAGTATCCCAAGGGAAACAATCTCATTATTCAAGCCTTTACAGATGCAGATTGGTCAGGAAGCGTTGATGATCATAACAATACTAGTGGAGCAGCATTTTATCTAGGTGGTTGTCTCGTATCATCGTTGAGCACAAAGCAAACTTCAATCTCATTATCTATAGTGGAAGCAGAATACATTGCAGCGGAAACTTGTTGTACTCAAGTCCTTTGGATGAAACAAACTTTGCAAGATCTTGAAGTACAATCCAGTGAGCATATTCCCATCTTCTATGATAACACCAGTGCCATCAGCATGTCCAAGAATCTTGTCATGCATTCAAAAACAAAACACATTCTGATCAAATATCATTTTGTTAGAGAACAAGTCGCTGAAAAGAATATCAAACTTGAATATGTTGGTACAAAATAACAAATCGTTGATATCTTCACTAAACCTTTACCTTGTGAAGCATTTGAATATCTTCGCCAAAAGCTTGGGATTCTCCCAAGTTCTCATTATATTTTCCTTATTTAGAAAATAAAGGGGGAGTGGAAGTGTGTACAGGTCCATAGGATGGTTGTGTTTCAGGGGGAGTTTCCCTTTTCCATTGATGTCAAAGGGGGAGAGAAGGCAGTAGGAAGAGGTTCCTTGATCACAGGGGGAGTACTTGTGTTGCCATCAATGCCAAAGGGGGAGATTGTTGATCTAAAGATGATCTGAGGTTGTCATTGATGTCAACCCAAGCAGCACCAAGGATGACCTTGAACTTCCATGGCACATTGGGCATCATCATTCATGGTTTCTCATCTCGTAACCATTATAGGAATACTCTACTCAAAAACATATTTCTATCGATATATAGCTCTCCTCGTAATTCCTCACAGTTTGTAAGTTATTCAAGATTGAAGATAGTAACCCCAATTAGTGGGCTAAAACCCCATGGGGTTGTGGCATGTAATTTATCATTGATTTTGGTCATTGAATAGTCAATAATTAATATTTTTTAAGCTCCTAAAATCCCTCCAACATTCTCTATAGAATCCCCTCTCAACTCTATAAAAAGAAATCTCTCATATCCTCCAAAAGTAGCGATCGTGGACTTTTCTCTATAACTTTATTTCTGCAAAGTCTTAGATGTTGAAATTAAAACCCATTTGAGAAGAAGTCCTGATGAATGTGGTGACCAAATTTTAGATCTTGGTTCGCTATATTTTCAGAGATATGATCTGTGGAAGTTAGGGTTTTAGCAGGCTCCCAAATTTCATCTCAAAGAGGTGACCTTGGGAAAATTGTCATAACTCTCTCTCTGAGAAGTGGATTGGAATTCTGTAAAAGGTGGCAGATAGTGCACAGACTGTAGTTTTCTGTGTATCAATTTCATAGCCTAAGGAGGAGACATTCACACGTGGCACGTCGTATAAGTTCACTCTACTGAACTACTCCATAATTAGGTCATTGTGAGCGATTAGGCATAACTTTGCCTTGAAGAATCAAAATCAGGTCAGACCTATGGCATTGGAAAGAAGACTCAGAGGGATACTATAAGACCGAAGATCACATATTGGGGATCTGAAATCACAGAGATACATCAGATTCAATATCATGCTCCTAGAAGGCAAGAAAACAAAAAACTAGATCAATTGTTGTCAAGGGGTGCAAAAGACCAGACTTTCTAGGGCAGCAAAGAGCAAGGTGCAGCAAAATGATGTAGCAGAGGTAAGCTCCATGTAAGTATCTTTTGTATATGCATGTTCATCTCTTAATTGCATTAGGTTCTTTGTATTCTAATTTGTTGTTTTTGTTTAGCACTGGCATATGCTCTGCAGAATGAGGTAAGTTTTGTTTTTATCATGTCATGGGTATTTCCTTGAATACTTTTTGTAGGTATTATATATTCATCAAGAGAAGAACCAATGCATAATCTAATGTTATGAAGAGTGAGAAAGGGTAGCATGACAAGAGCAGCAATCAAGGTGCAGAACAACAGTAAAAAGTTCACCACATGAAGTCTTCAAGTGGGTAACACTACATACAGTCATTGTAAAAGTATCATTGTACAGAGTCATTGTAAAAGCATCATTGTAAAAGTTGTACAAGTGTCTATCTGCCAAGAGTTGAAGAGGCAGTCTCGGGAGGTCTAGGATCATCATTAGGTGGTTGCGCCATAGTTGCGGTTATAGTCTAGTGTGTCTTCTTCTTCTATATCATTCTATATCATTGTAAAGTGGACCATTTTCCCTAGTACAGGATTCCATTCTTCTTTTATTCTTCTATAGGGTGGTAGGGTGGTGCTAGGGTGAATTGTAGCTCATTGGGTGTTGGGGCATCCATTCAGTTGACCACTGAAGGATCTCGGGCGTTGGAGCATCCATCTAATGGGAGCTGGAGAAGAATGTTTTTCTAGATTCTAAGAAGTTGGAGCTTTCTTTTCAATTGGAACTGAAGATTAAATAATTATTAGAAAATCGTTCAGGTGGTTTTTGTCCCAGAGGGGGTTTCCACCTTAAAAATTGTGTGCATTTGTGTTCCTTTTGTTTACTGTTATCATTATACAAACACTGATAATAATTGAAGATTAACTAATGCTATGAAAGATTAATAATAATACTAATTAAAAGGAATATTGATTC
>APFE030233580.1:268692-302936 GCA_000404065.3 Pinus taeda
GGAGATCTAAATCTCAAAGAAAACCTGCAAAGGTATGTTGGAAATGTGGAAAGGAAGGGCACTAAAAAAAGAACTGTAGATCTAAATCTCTTGAGAAAGAAAATGGATTTGATGATGCTCCTTTTGCAGAGGTGAAAACCACCTCAAATGAAGGTGGTGATGTGTACTTGGCTTCTTCTTCAAGTACACATGTAGATCATGATGCATGGTTGATTGACTCAGGTGCATCCTTTCACTTCACTCCCCATAGGGAGTGGTACTGTGAGTATGAGAAATATAATTGTGGTGATTTCTTCTTAGGGGATGATAGGAAGGCTAGAATCATCGAACGTGGAAAAGTCAAGCTGAATCTGAAAGGTGGAAGGATTAGAACACTTCTCGGTGTTCTACATAATCCTACATTTGCCAGGAATCTGATTTTTTTAAGCAAATTGGATGATGCAGGTGTAAAAAATAGTGTTCGAGAAAGAGATATGCAAGTTCAGGGAGCACTAATATTGTTATTGACAGGTGCAATAGTTTTGTGGTTCCTAAAAGTGGAGCAGAAAATTTAGTGGTCTTTGGAGAAAAGACCATGCTAGGGCATCAAAGGCTTGGACATATTGGAGAGAAGAGTCTTCGAATACTTCATGGTAATGGTATGGTAGAAGGAATGTCTAGTTTCTCTTTGGATTTCGATTTCTGTGAAAATTATGTATATGGGAAGAAGAATCGGATGATTTTCCCCTTTAGTGCTAAGAGGGCGAAAGGGATATTAGAACTTATGCACATTGATGTGTTTGGACCTGTGTCGGTTCCATCACTAGGTAAGTTTGTGTACTATGTATCCTTTATAGATGACTTCTCAAGGATTACATGGATATATTTCCTCAAGAAGAAATCTAAAGTCTTTCACAAGTTTAAGCCTGTGCCATGATATGCATCTTCATCTGGTCTTGATGATGAACCACACTAGCTGGTTCGAAACGTGTCAGCAAAATTTTCTCCTATGTGATTTTTACCGAAAAGACTCTTCTTAAGTTTAAAGAATTTAAGGCTCTGCCGGAAAACCAGATAGAGAAAAATATAAAGGTGTTGAGGAGAGATAATGGTGGAGAGTTTAACAAGAAAGAATTTGAAGATTTTTGTAAGAAATGTGGTATAGCATAGCAGAAAACTACTCCATACACACCTCAACAAATTGGAGTTACAGAAATAATGAATAAGACATTGACGGAAAATGCAAGAAACATGCTCAGTGGTGTCGGGTTAGGACAGGAATTTTGGGCAGAGGCAGTGGAGACCGCATGTTACTTGAGTAATAGATCACTTTTATTAGCATAGGAGGATAAGACTCCACATGAGGTATGGACTAGTAAGAAACTCTGTTTTTCACATCTAAGGGTATTTCACTATGATGCATATGTACATATTTCAAAGATTAAAAGAACCAAGTTGGATAGTAAATCTGAAAGGTGCATCTTTATTGGGTATAAGGATGGGTTAAAAGGTTATAAGCTTTGGAACCCCAAAACAAGGTTGTGTACAGCCGCGATGTGGTGTTTAGAGAGATTAAATATATTATTAAACATGAATTCCTACCAAAGGAACCTAGAATATAGAGTTTGAGATAAAGGAGGAAAAATCAAACTCTACAGCAGAACAAGAATCAGAAGATAAAGAGCCACAAACTCCACCTATGAGAAGATTAGTTCGAGAAAGAAGGTAGCCAAGAAGGTATAGTCCATCTTCTTTATGTTCAAATTTTTCTTTATCTATAACCAATGATGATCCAAAAACTATCAGGGAGGTAATAGATTTAGAGGATGGAAAACTCTAGAAAGAGGCCATGGTTAATGAAATGGCATCTTTGGAAAAAAATGAGGCTTGGGATCTGGTGGAGTTTCTAGCTGGAAGGAAACCCATTGGAAGAAAATGGATGTTTAAGAAGAAGATGAATGCAGAAGGCAAGGTGGAGAAATACAAAGCTTGGTTGGTAGCAAAAGGTTATTCCCAGGTGTTGGAAATTTATTTTGGTGATATTTTTTCTCATGTGGCTAAGATAGCTTCTATTAAATTACGTTTATATGTTGTTATTGTTGCTTTTGATTTTGAGGTAGAACAAATGGATGTGAAGACAACATTTCTTCACGAGGATTTGGAAGAAGATATCTACATGAAGCAACCTGAAGGAGTTTCGGTGAAGGGAAAGAAACCACTGGTATGCAGGTTAAAAAAGTCTCTATATGGGTTAAAACAGTCACCAAGGATGTGGTATAAGAAATTTGATACATATATGCAGGGACTTGGCTTCACCAGAAGCAAAGCGGATCAATATGTGTATTTGAAATTAATTGGTGACCGTGTTATTTATCTGGTCTTGTATGTGTATGATATGTTGTTGATTGGAAATGACAAATAAATTATCCATATTTGAAGACCCAATTGTCCTCCAAATTCGACATGAAGGATCTTGGTGCTACAAACTATATTTTGGGCATGCAAATTAAATAAGACCGGGCAAAGAGGAAGCTTTGGTTAAACTAGAGGAAGTATGTCAAGACAATAATGCAGAGGTTTAATATGAAGGATAGTAAACTAGTGAAGGTTCATATTCCTGTAGGTGTAAAGTTATATGTTGGAGAGTGTCCCAAGACACAAGAAGAGGAAGAGGACGTGTCACTTGTTCCATACGCAAGTGAAGTTAGTAGCCTGATGTATGCAATGGTCTATACGAGACCAAACATTTCCTATGCAGTGCGAGTATTGAGTAGGTTTATGTCAAAACCAGGGAAGGAGCATTGGACAATGGTGAAGCGGGTTTTCATGTATTTACATGGCACTAGTGATTATGGTCTGTGCTACCAAGGAAGACCAGGATTGGACAGATTTTTGGACATTCGTGGCTTTGTTGATGCAGACTGGGATGAAGATCTAGATCGAAGAAGATCTACAAGTGGGTATGTGTTTAACCTATTTGAAGGTGCAGTCAGTTGAATGAGCAGGAGATAGTCTGTAGTGGCACTTTCAACTACAAAGGAAGAATACATGGCAAATACTCATGCAAGCAAGGAAGCAGTTTGGTTGCAGAGATTGTGTTCAAGTATGGTGTTAGTACAGGGAGTTGTAAGGATATTCTGTAATAGCCACAATGCAATTTTCTTGGCAAAGAACATTGCTTATCATTTAAAGACAAAGCACATTGATGTTCAGTATCACTATGTGAGAGATATGGTTGAGGAAAAAAAGGTGGACACTTTGAAAAATGATGCAGATGCATTGACAAAGTTTGTGAGCACTGAGAAGTTTTCTTGGTGTAGAGAAACAATGGGCGTTACAAGATTGGACCAATGATTAAGCTCTCTTGTGACCCCCTGTGTGGAAAAGAAAACAACAAGTGGGAGAATGTTGGGTGTGTGTTCTATTCTTTCCACGACTAGTCGCAAGCGCGGGGGAGATCACAGGGGGGTGATAACCCCCCTTGTTCGTTGCGCTAGGCGCAATAGGGGGGGTCACAGGAGGGGGCATAGCCCCCCCTTTCGGGGGATTTCAAGGGGGCATCAGCCCCCCTACATGGGATCTAGGGAAGTGCCCCAGGAAAAAAACATTGGACCCTATATTAGGTGGGTGGACCTACCTATGGTTTTTTGCATGGGTTTTGCACATGGTTTTGGGCATGATGGTTTTCTTCCCATGGTATTTTGTAGATCCGGTCAAGGGAACTACGATTATGTCCTAATCCAGTCAAGGGAACTACAATCTACCTCCGCCCGAGAAGTGCTATAAGAAGGCATTCTTGGAACCATTTGCAAAAGAAAATGACTTGGAATTGGACCCGATCAAACACTGGAGGCATTTCCTGGAGAGACATAAGCACAAGTCATCGGGTAAGTATTCTGTTGATTCATTAGCCTCTCCTTATTGCTATGTTGGAGCTATGATGTGTAGATTATGGGGACAACATGATTTTGCAATATTTACTATAGATATGGTCCCGTTAATGGAAGTTGTGATTCATGGTTATGTTATGGATTGCGCAAATATTCTATCTGATAAAATAGCCACTGAGATACTAGAATACAGAAGGAAAGCATATACAAATTCCTGGACCATTCCTCCTTTTTACTACAGTGCATATATTCTTGACATCATTTGTTTTAATTCTGAATACCCCGTACTCGGATGGAAGTGGACTTCCCAAAATCCTAATCCTATTCATATCTATCACAAACAGTTGTGGAAGGCCCACTATAAGAATCACTTGTACAAAATTTGTAATGGTTTTGTCCTACATGTATACTATTCTATCTTCAATAAGCCTACCCATAGGATATCTCAGGAAGCAGCAATTAACCTAACAGCAGTGGGCAACTGGTTCGGAGAGGAGAAATTCACTTATGTAAGGCTTTTTGGTAGCCTTACCAAACCCCATTTTCTTCCTCTATATGTTCCTAATAAACTGTTAGCCCGAGAGTTAGCATATCAAATAACAATTTAAGGAATGTCAAAAACCCTAAGGGATTCCAAGAAACATATGTGGTCTGCATTCCCCCTACGGTGTGGTGTTTTTACCTTACATGATTATAAACATGCAGAGAAAGAAGCTGAGAAGATTCATATGCTAAATCTTGCCACCATTCCGAATAGGAAATATGACTCAAGGAAGGTTGCCTATAATGTTACTTCTCAAGCTAAACTTACCAAATTTTATCATGAAGTAGATGACTTTGATGATTTGTTTCCTTCAGCCGAAATATTTTATAGGGTTAAAGGATTGGCTAGTATTAAATATGGAAAAGAGGGACTAGAAAAATTCAATAGGCTCAGAGTCCAAAGGTTGCAAACTCTGCCTTTGGACCTAATAGCTACAAACCCAACAGTTTAGCCACAGAGTCAAAGTAAACAGCAAGCTGCCAATAATACTCCTATAGTAGAGAAGGTTCCTAAAAACTAGAAGTTGCTAGAGCAAGAGCAGAGACAAGAAACAAGTAGAAAACCCTTTGATTCAAGCATTTATGTTGATCCTAAACTAATCAAGGAATGGCAGCAATTTGATTCCATCATTAGCAATACTGAGAGCATTCAAGGATTCAGCACACCTGAGGTGACCACTACTCAGAAGTCAGTAATCAACATAGTTCTAACTGAAAGAACAAGCAGCCCACCCATGATTCATAAGGACTTAGAAATAATCCCTGAAAATCCCTCCAATGAGATTGTTTTATCCATACAAGAGATACCACCAATAGATGTCTTTTATAGCCCTAAGCATAGGGCTATAATCAAGAGACAAAGAAAAAAAAGGAAAATTGATCACTCTCTTCTTTTGACTTCACAAATGGAGATGATGAATGTGGTATGGAGAGAGGAAGTTAATCCTTCTGATGATCTCACCAAAATTTCTCAGTATGTTGGGGCATACACAGCGGCCACAATGGATAAAGCATCAAAGGTTAGTAATTTACTAAAAGAAAAAGACAAAGCAATCAATTTGCTAGAAGCACAGGCACAGGAGAGACAACAGAAGATAAAATAGCTGGAACAACAATTAGCAGTCCAGAAGCAGCTAAATGACCAGTTGAATGATCAATGAGCAAGCAATTCATAAACAACAGGAGTTATCCCAAGCATTGAGTAACTTGCAGTTATTAAATGAACAGCTGAGTAAATCGAAGGAAGAACAAATCGCTCAACTAACAGTTCAGATAGAAGATGCAAGGAATATCCCCAAGTGGGAGAATTCAGATCGGAGGCTCTACAAATTACGAAAGCATTGTCTAGTCAGTTGAGCCTATTATGTCATAATATCTCATTGGTTCTTCCTCTGTGTGAAATTTCATCATCCATGGTTGAGAAATCAGTAGATGCAAGACTGGACTTGGAACAAGCAGATGAAAGATTAACAAATTTTCTCTCTTGGCAAGAAACTAAAGAGGGAAAAGTTGTTACTCTACCACAAATCCAGGAATCACATAAAGGAATTCTATTCACTAAATGGCAATCTCAGCTAATGAAGGCTGAAAGAGCAACATCAAGATGCAGATCGGCAACAAGCAACGTGGTTGAATTAATTAATAACAGTCTTTATTTATCAAATTTAATAACAGAGTGTTCTCCAGGAAAACTTCCACCAGTAAAAGCATTAGAACAGATGTGGAAATAGGAACTGGAGCAGAGGGAAAGATTGATCGCATGTATTCAAAGTTTGACATGGGAAACATTTTGGTTTTTCCTTATCAAATCATATCGTCAGCGAACAGCAATGAAATGCCTCACCGATGCAATTGGCCATATGATTCCCGAACTTAATGATGCCACATACACCGCTCAGTTACCTTCATGCCTCAGTCATCCAGCAAAACTTCAGTTGATGCTTGCCATTTGTCAGCTCCAATCACAAGATAATTAGCCAATATAGTGAACCATTTTTGACCGACCGCAGTATGCCTATTTCAAGAATATTTTCACATTTTTGTGATTTGTTTATACCAGCGTATAGCATATTTATTTCGTAGTTTGTTAGTTTAAGTAGTATTTATAGATCCTTTCATGTTTTTAGAAGGGGTCCTTAAATTTTTCTATTAAAACTTAAATCGGAAGTTGCACTACTATGCTTCCGATATATTTATTTTTATAAAAATTAGACCTAAATTCTGAGTTTTGATAAAGAATTCTTTTATGTAATATGCACTATTGCTTCTTGTGAAAGTATTTCCAAGTTAAAAGGCAAGATCTGAATGCGATTCATATCGGAGGAGACTCAAATGAATACGGTACTACTATCTGTGTTTTTTCTTAATGCTTTTATGTGAATCAGCATTTATTTATTTTGTTATTATTGATATATGTATATGTTCTTACAGCAATTATTTGACTTATCCCTATTGAATGTTTAAGAGTTGTTATCTTTCATATATATGTGTGTCAGTAATATATAACGATTAGTGTGATAATGTTTTAATTATTACTTTGTTCAACTACTTGAACAAAGTAATTATCATATGAATGAATATTTTTATTTATGAATAAGTCATCTATATGTTTACTTGTCAATAAAAACCATCAAAGCTTGCACTAGGAGAAAGACTTCCCGGGATAGATTATTTACTTTATATTGTTTCATTTTAGAATAGATCATTCATCACTCCCATTAAATATTAAAAATCGATCACTTATACATCCCACTTATAAATCATTAGGAAACTGGTCCCATTATATCCAGTCGGAGCCACCACACCAAATGGAAAAGGAGCTGCATTAAGGTCTAGACTGGGTGGTTTTCCCCGATGTTGATGCAACGTTTTTCGAGGCATCAACATTTTTGGCACAAGAAGGAGGGCCCGAACTGTGAATGCTAAAAAAATTCAAATCTATAATCCATTATGAGAGTAAATCTTCCTCCACCTCACCTCTGACTTCTCCCTCGCATGCTAAATCTCCTGTTTCTAAGCGAGAAGTTGAGGAAACAACAACCACTGCTCAACCCCAAAACATCTCAGATAAATCAACTCTAGAATCTCCTTAAGTACAGTCTCTAATTCATAAACTTCAAGGATTCTCAATATCACCACAGAAATCTGAGTTATCTCAAGGCAGTGTGACTTCGCAATTCATTCCTTCTCATCCCCTCACTAGACTTCATAGTGAAAAGCTTGGTATTAAACCTACTGAATTACCTTTGCCTAAAAGAAAAATTACAAGGAAGAGAATTGAAGGGTCTGATAATGAAACTCTCTCATCATCATCATCCATTTCATTTTCTCCATTGCAAAGTCAACCATCCCCTCCCCCACTCCAGATTGTCATTCAACAGGGTACTGGAACTTCAACATCTAATTCTCAACCATCTAGAACTTCTATATCCTCTGCTTCTCAACCCCTTGGAATTTCATCTACGCTATCATCCATTAGTAGCTCAACAATGGCACAAAAACCATGGAACAATCCTGGTGCAGTCATAATGCCTGCACCTTTGAACCAATTACCAGCTCATCCCAGGAAATGGTTTCCAAAATTCAACCTAGATGCAGGCGTACAGGCAGATGAACACATAAACAACTTTATGTTGTCAGTTAATTTAAAAGGAGTTATTGAAGAAGACGTGGTTGTCAGGCTTTTCCCGTATACCCTACAAGGATCAGCCGGGTCTTGGTACTTTTCGTTACCATCAAGATCCATTACTAGTTGGAATATTTTCCAAGAGAAGTTCTTAATTAAATTCGGTGATGACAGGTCTACAGCAACGTTAATCAATTATCTCTCAAATCTTAAAACAAAATCTAGAGAGCCTAGAAAAAAGTTCAATTCACGATTTAATAAACTCTTAAACAAGATTCCTACTGCATCGAAACCTAGTGAAGAGGTTAGAAGTGAATGGTACATATCAGCCTTACCTTCAACATAGCTATCTTTGTGGATAGAGCTGCAAAGCTTACTTTAGCAGACAATATGAAAGAGGCAATTGTTGTGGAAAAACGTATCATCATCTTAGAAAAGAAAGCTGCTCTTGAAGATAGAAAATCTAAAAAAGTTACCTTCAAAGATGATTCAAAGAAGAAAATGGCTAAATATCCATACAATATGAAAGGTCACCAAAAGGTTCTAAAAAAGATGTCAAATGAAATGGTAGAAATTAAGAAACAAGTAGTTGAGACCTCAACTAAGAAGCCATTTAGAAACTTTAAGAAACCAGAATCAAAACCCCCTAATATTATATCCAATGTAGAGTCAGACCCCGAAAACGATGAAGAAGAAGATACAGTCCTATCATCTGACAAAATTGAAGAAGAGGAAGTTGTAGAATGTCATGGGATGTGGGACTTCATTTTGCCCAATTCTGATACTGAAAATGAACAGGAAACTTTTCCAGTAAGTACCAGGAGTAAAGGAACTCCTGAACCTGTTCAAGCGACTCAAAATAAAAAGAACATGGGTACTACTACTAAAGAAAGGGTTCCCGCAAAGAAGTCTACAGCAATGCCTACTCAAAATCAGCCATCAGCTTCCAATCCACCCTCATCATCTATAACATTAGTAGTTGCAGACTCTATGGATTACAACATCATTGAAGACATGAAGAGAACGAAAGCAAATATCACTATGTTTGAGCTTAGTAAGCTCAAACATCAACAAAAATTTTTGCTCAATGAATTAAATGCAGTACCTTCTTCTCCTCTTTCGAATGTTGTATTGTCCAAAGTTGCTAATGAGACAGGTAAGCCACCAGCTGGTAGAGTAGAAGCTACTGATGGTGTTCTAATTGGAGATAGATCAAATTCCAATACCCCTCCTTTTCTCTTGACCTATGAGATTTATAATAGAAATCTGTACAATTTCTTGATAGACTCAGGGGCTTCATCGAATATAATGCTAGCTTTGGTTTGTTCTAAACTGAATATTAAACCCCAAAAGTTTGCAGTGCATATTGTCCAGTTGGATAGAACTAAGGTCCAAGTATTGGGAGAAATCAACTCAGTTACCATTAGGTTATCCTCTAATCCAAGAGTGGTTCAGAGAATTGATATATTAATCTTTGATATTCCTGAATTTTATGGTTTGATTTTAAGTAGAGACTAATCTGAGAAACTTCATGGTTACATTTCTACCGATTGGTCTCACATGTGGCTTCCCTATAAACGGAAGCCAAATCAGATCAAGATTGATCGGGAGAAGCATATGATTCATACTGTAACAGAGTTTGAACAAGAAAACCAACCTATAGCATTCAACGATAATATTCTTGGTAACTAGTCATCTGAATCATTCTTTGGTAATTTTATTGCTTAATCATCACCTTTCTCAATTAATAATTTCACATCTCAAATTGAAAATTTTTCCCAAACAGATATATCAAGACGTGTTAAAATTTCTACGGAAATTGTAAATAAAATTGTAGATAAACCTTTATTTTGGTCATTATATTTTGATAGGTCTAAATCTAATGACGGTGCAGGAGCAGGATATATTTTAGTTAGTCATGAGGGAGAAAAGACTATGCTATCATGTAGATTAGAATTTGAGTGCACAAATAATACTCCTAAATATGAAGCCTTGATTGAAGAACTTTACAAAGCACTAGGTCTTAAAGCGCAATATTTGAAAGTGTTCGGTGACTCTGAAATTATTATAAAGCAAGTCAAAAATACTATACATTTCCTTTCTAGTCACCTTAAACATTATCAATCCTTGGTACAAGACCTTGTATCTCATTTTCTAGCATTTATTATTTCTTCCATTCCTAGATCTCATAACGCAGTAGCAGATTTACTAGCCAATGTTGCTTTTAAGCTCCTTCCATCTGAAGATTACAGTCCCGATATATTTTTAGTAGAGTTAATTTCCAGGCCATCGGTTCCCGATAATGTCACTAACTGGCGAGTATTCAATCATGACGACGACATTTTAAATTTATTAATTTCTGATAAGTCCTATGATGATCAAATTATTGATGAAAGTGAGCATGATCTTCAAATAAAGGAAAAACTTGAAGAAAATTCAATACCTAAACTAGTGGTCAAACTTGACGACCTTTATGACATCAAAGATAGGTTTAAACAGGTTACTAATTCAAAGCTCCAAATTTCTACTTTAAGATTTGAATTAATAAATCTTGGCACAGAGGCCAAGCCACAAAATATCAATCTGGGATTAGGATTTACTTTAGAAGAAAGATTCGCATTTATCAGATTATTGAATAGATATAAAAATGTCTTCGCTTGGAATTATGATGACTTGAAAACATATGGTACTTCTATCATACAGCATACAATTCCAATGATATTTGAGGAAAAACCAGTATAGCAGAAATTAAGGAAAATTCATCCGAACCTTGAAAGTCAGATAAAAGCTAAGTTAAACAAACTCTTGAAGGCTAAGATAATTTTTCCTGTTAGACATTCAAATTATGTGTCCAACTTGGTGCCTGTGAGAAAAAAGAATGGTGACATTAGAATTTGCATTGATTTCAAAAATATTAATAAGACAAGTAAAAAAGATAACTTCCCACCACCAACAATGGAGCAAACTCTGCATTCAGTAGTTGGTTCTGAATTAATGTCTTTCTTAGATGGTTTTTCACGATATAACCAAATATTGGTACACCCCTATGACAGACTCAAGACTACTTTCAGAACTAAGTGGGGAACTTATGCCTATCAAAAAAGGCCTTTTGGTTTAATTAATGTTGGAGCTACCTTCCAAAGAGCAAAGGATATAGCATTCAAAGGTTTGATTAATAAATCAGTAATTGTCTATTTGGATGACATTACTGTCTTCTCTAAGAAAAGAGCAAATCATTTACACGATTTGAAACAAATATTTGAACGCTGTAAAAGGTATGGGATTTCACTGAATCCTAAGAAGTCATTTTTTGCTCTTGACCAAGGTAAACTCTTGGGGTTCATTGTTTCAAAAAATTATTTATATTGATCCAGATAGAATCAAAGAGATTTCTGATATTCCATTTCCACATAATAAAAAATCAATGCAATCATTTTTAGGTCAAATAAATTTTGTAAAAATATTTGTTCCAGATTTTTCACCGATTGTTTTACCATTACAAATCATGATCAAGAAAAATTTAGTGTTTAAATGGGGACATATAGTAAAGGAGTCTTTTGATTCAATCAAGCAAGCAATCATAAATGCTCCTGCATTGAAAACTCCCAATTTTTAAAATGATTTTATTTTATATACTCTAGCATCTGATTCATCTTACGCAACAGTACTGACACAAATCAATGATCAAAACTTGGAAGCACCAATCTCATTTTATAGTTCAAATCTTCAAGGTGTTGAGCTTAATTACTCTGAAGTTGAAAAACAATTCTTTGTTGTATTCAAAGCCATTAAACACTTTAGGCCCTTTCTCTTAAAGACTCACACAAAAGTAATAGTCTCTTTTTCAGCAGTAAGACAGTGATTAGTGCAAAGGGAATTGGGAGAAAAAAGGGCAAACTGGGTTACAGAATTACAAGAATATGATTTGGACATAAGACCAGAAAATATTGTCAAAGGCCAAGGTTTTTACAGGTTGTTAGCAGGAGCTTCTAATATTCAGGAACATGAAGGTACAAACAATATTGAAGAAATCAATTAGATAAGTACCATCAATCCTGAATCCCAATATGCAGATTTGATATTTTATTTAAAAAATGGATATGCTCCTTCTAATATTTCCTATAAAAATAAATGTGCCATAAGACTAAAAGCAAAAAACTTCACGATTGTTGATGATGTTTTGTTTAGAAGGAATTATGATTCGATTTTGTTAAGATGCTTAAAAAAAACTAAGGCACGAAAGGTCTTGCAGGAATTACACGATGGTCCAGCAGGAGGACATTTTGGAGTTGATACAACAGCTCACAAAATTATTCATGTTGGGTATTATTGGCCCACCTTATTTAAAGATACTCATGAATATGTAAGGAAATGCAGAACATGTCAAACTGCCAGTGGAAGACAAAGAAAACCAATTTTTCCTTTGCAACCAATCAACATTGAGCAGCCCTTTGAACAATGGGGATTGGATATCATTGGAGAAATTATTCCACATTCATCCAAACAGCACAGGTACATCCTTACAGCCACGAATTATTTTACTAAATGGGTAAAAGCAATTCCTTTGAAGACAGCAAACTTTGAGGCAATCATTGAATTCATAGACTAGTGCATCATTACCAGATTTGGTGTACCAAACGCTCTTATTTTTTATAATGCATCTTATTTCTTTGGTAATTCCATACTTGAATTTGCTATCAAAAGAGGATTTAAATTGAAATATTCCGCAAACTACTACCCTCAGGGTAATGGTTTAGCAAAATCCACCAATAAAAATCTTATCAAAATCATTAAGAGAACTATTGATCAGAATCATAAGAATTGGCATAAGTCTTTGATATTTGCATTATGGGCGGACCGTATAACACAGAAGGCCTCAATAGGCACTTCTCCATTTAATCTGGTGTATGGAAAGGAGGTTGTCATGCCAGCAAACTTAGTACTTCCATCACTAGCCTTAACGCGGTTTATTGAAGAAAATCTCTCATATTCTATTCAATTGAGACATAATCAGATCCTGAAATTAGAAGAAGAAAGGGAGAAAGCCCGAACTACACATGCGAAGCATCAACAAATTATTAAGTTTTCTTTTGATACAATTTCCACTGGCCCAAAACTTTTACAAGTTGGTGATATTGTTTTGAAATGGGACAAATCCCACGAGAACAAAGGGAAACACACTAAATTTCAGAAAATGTAGCTCGGACCATTTCAAATCAGCGAAAAGATAGGCCTATCAACATTCATATTGCAAGATCTATCAAGAAAGAGAGGTTTTCTTCTTATCAATGGGCTTATTTTGAAAAAATTCTTCACTTGAGGAGGTAACCCCTTCTTACTTTGTAAATATTCAATTTTCAGCTATATTTGTGTGAATAATTAGTTTAGTTTCTTTCTTGGAAAATAAAGTTGTAAATAACCCTCTATTGGTTTTTTACTATTTTGAAAATGTTACTTAAAAGAAAAATAGTGTTAATATTTACTTTTGATAGATGGAAGCCTTGAAGGAAAATAAGAAAGTTCTAGGAAATTAAGTATAATTAAACTCTGAAAGCCCTTTTATTTTTTTTTGTAAAATCTTCTCAAAACTCGAAAAAATTGTAAATCATTCTAAGTTTTAAAAGACTAAAAAAGGTTATCAATATAAAGCAAAGACTGATCCAATCTTAGCATCTTCAACTCTTAAAAATGTCATCCATGTTCTCTTAGGGAGAAAATTTTTCACCCCATCCATAAAAGTTTATGATTTTTCAGAGTGTAATTCTAAAATATATTTGATATAAGAAATAAGAGGTCTCATCACAAGCCTACTTACCATGATCATAGGGGACTAGTTTAACTGACATTACCAACACTGCATACCAAAACAGGGTAATGGCTTATAATTATAAGACAAGGGGTTTCATCATGAGCCAGCTTGTTCAGTTAAATTACAACCAGTGAATGGCATTGTCAACCGCTGGCCACCGAACCATGACAATGGCTTTTTATCTTACAAAATAAATAAATAAGGAAAAGAGAAAAATCCAATACAAAGTATGTGGAAACATATCTTTTGGATTCATTCTTTTGAATTATACACTAAAATGGATAGGACAATGAATGATTAAATGGTTAAAAGGTAACCCTGTCGAAACTATAAACGTTTGCTGGCAGCAGTGGCTCTACCTGTAACAAGGGAGTCATTATATAAGCTAAGTTGGAGAAGTCTCTTGTTTTATCACTATCAACCAATTAAGGTTTACTTAAACTTCGAATGTATTTAATTTTGAGATGAGAAAAAGATAGCAAAAATAGTTTACATTATATTCAGAGTTTATGATTGCCTATTTATATTAGATTTTCTCTATCCACTAAAATTTTCAGATTAAGAAGGTTAAAATATTACATTACTTTCTCAGAGATAATTGTTTCTTCCAGTGAATCGCCAATTGTTGTGTTGTACAACAACCCCCCATTTATAAAAACATTTTCACAAAATTTTTAATAAGAAATGAGTCAATTTTTAAAATAAACTTAGTGAGATTTGTGATTTGATAAATAAAACTAGTATTAACCTCATTATAAGAAAAACCTTTATCGAAAGACCCAATGTAAGTAATTCATTTTGTAAAGCCTTTTGAATAAAGTATAAAGTGTTCCTTTAAAAAAACATCATAAATAAGTCTACATTGCGATAAAGCGATTGGAGATCGCATATCGCAATGATAAAGAGATACACATAAAAAGTCCTCATCAAATCCTCTGATCCGATAAAGGTAATCGCAATCAGAAATCAAAGGTATCATATGACAAAGAGCTAAAATACAAGCCGAACCCTGATTGCGATCAATAAATAAGGCACGCATATCGAAAAGAAAACATTCGCGAAAATGGTTTGCACGCATAAGTCCTTTAAAGTTAATGAATCAAACCAATTTAACGAAAACATACCCCGCCCTATTATAATATCACTTTGTCGTAATTGGAAATATTTGTTGCAAGTAATGAAGCCTTACCCTTTTGAAACTCCCGATTGCTATTTGCGATTTATCGTCGATCGTTGATTGGGGAAATCCAAAGACACACTTGAGATAGTCATTCAATATATGATCAATGAGACGGGTATTTATGGTATTTATTCATCACAATTGGTGGCTTGAACGACTATTAATTTCACAGTTAAGAGTAAATCCTTCAAACATTTCATTCATGGTGGTTCTTCATTGCGTCCGACTTATCATATTTCAATTGCCTTAATTCTGTTCATTTTCATATTGGCTTTCAGCGGCAATATCCATGTGTTACGGTTTGTAATTGTCTATGTAGAGTTTCTTTGAACTCATGAATCTGGAGAAGATGGGGAAGAAATCTAAGAAGGCCAAGGCAACTCCTATAGCTAAAGAACCAAAACCGAGCAAGAAGGGACTAATATCAGATACAACATGCCTCGGTCTGGGAAATGTGAGCTGGGAAAGTATCTACAATTTGATAGAAGCAGAGGAGCCTGAAGAATTGGAAGAGGAAGCCACAGCGGATTCCACCAGCAAATCAGAAGGAACTCTCAAATAACTGGCATGTTCATACCTTCACAGGTTAGCAACGCGGGCCAAAATTTTGCCATACACTGATGTGGTTAGATGGGTCGTCGAGAAAATCCCAACTTCAAATAAAACATTTTCCACGGCTGATGGAAGAATATTCGGGTCATTTAAACCTGAAGATCTCAGGCAAATGTACGATCTACCTCCGCCAAGAAGTGCTATAAGAAGGCATTCCTGGAACCATTTTCAAAAGAAAATGACTTGGAATCGGACCCGATCAGACGTTGGAGGCATTTCCCAGAGAAACATAAGCACAAGTCATCGGGTAAGTATTCTGTTGATTCATTAGCTTCTCCTTATTGCTATGTTGGAGCTATGATTTGTAAACTATGGGGAAAACATGATTCCGCAAGATTTACTATAGATATGGTCCCGTTAATGGAAGCTATGATTCATGGTTATGTTATGGATTGGGCAAATATTCTATCTGATATAATAGTCACTAAGATACTAGAATACAGAAGGAAAGCGTATACAACTTCCCGGACCATTCCTCCTTTTTACTACAGTGCATATATTCTTGACATCATTTGTTTTAATTATGAATACCCCGTACACGGATGGAAGTGGACTTCCCAAGATCCTAATCCTATTCATATCAATCACAAACAGTTGTGGAAGGCCCCTATTAGAATCGCTTGTACAAAATTTGTAATGGTTTTGTCCTCCCTGTATACTATTATATCTTCAATAAGCCTGCCCCTAGGATATCTCAGGAAGCATCGATTGACCTAACAGCAGTGGGTAGCTGGTTCGGAGAGGATAAATTCACTTATGTAACGCTTTTTGGCAATCTTCCCAAACCCCATGTTCTTCCTCTATATGTTCCTGATAAACTGTTAGCCCGAGAGTTAGCATATCATATAACAGTTGAAGGAATGTCAAAAACCCTGAGGGATTCCAAGAAATATATGTGGCTTGCATTCCCCCTACAGTGTGGTGTTTTTACCTTACATGATTATAAACATGTAGAGAAAGAGGTAGAGAAGATTCATATGCTAAATCTTGCCACCATTCCGAATAGGAAATATGACCCAAGGAAGGTTGCCTATGATGTTACTTCTCAAGATAAACTTATCAGATTTGATCATGAAATAGATCACTTTGATGATTTGTTTGCTTCAGCTGAAATATTTTATCAGGTTGAAGGATTGGCTAGTATCAAATATGGAGAAGAGGGACTAGAAAAATTCAATAAGCTTAGAGCCCAGAGGTTGCAAACTCTGCCTTTGGATCTATTAGCTACAACCCCAACAATTCAGCCATAGAGTCAAAGTAAACAGCAAGCTGCCGATAATACTCATATAGTGCAGAAGGTTCCCGAAAAAGAAAAGTTGCCAGAGCAGAAGCAGAGACAAGAAACAAGTAGCGGACCTCTTGATTCAAGCATTTATGTTGATCCTAAACTAATCAAGGAATGGCAGCAATTTGATTCTATCATTAGTAATACTGAGAGAATTCAAGAATTTAACACACCTGAGGTGAACACTACTCAGAAGTCAATAATCAACATAGTTCCGACTGAAGGAACAAGCGACCCACCCATGATTCATAAAGACTTAGAAATAATCCCTGAAAATTCCTCCGATGGGATTGTTTTACACATAGAAGAGATACCACCATTAGAAGTCTTCTACAGCCCTAAGCATAGGGCTGTAATCAAGAGACAAAGGAAAAAAAGGAAAAATGATCACTCTCCTCTTTTGACTTCACAAACGGATATGATGAATGTGGTATGGAGAGAGGAAGTTAATCTTTCTGATGATCTCACCAAACTTTCTCGGTATCCTGGGGCATACACAGCGGCCACAATGGATAAAGCATCGGAGGTCAGTAATTTACTAAAAGAAAAAGACCAAGTAATGAGTTTGCTAGAAGCACAAGCATAGGAGAGGCAACAGAAGATAGAACAGCTAGAACAACAATTGGCAATCCAGAAGCAGTTAAATGACCATTTGAATGATCAATTGCTCAAAGAAAAGCAAAAGATTGATGAGCAAGCAATTCATAAACAACAAGAGTTATCCCAAGCATTGAATAAGTTGCAGTTATTAAAGGAACAGCTGAGTAAATCGAAGGAAGAACAAATTGCTCAGCTGACAGTTCGGATAGAAAGATTCAAGGAATATCCCCAAGTGGGAGAATTCAGATCGGAAGCTCTACAAATTACCAGGGCATTGTCTAGTAAGTTGAGCCTATTATGTCATAATATCTCACTGGTTCTTCCTCTGTGTGAAATTTCATCATCCATGGTTGACAAATCAGTAGATGTGAGACTGAACTTGAAAAAAGTAGATGAAAGATTAACAAATTTTCTCTCTTGGCAAGAAACTAAAGAGGGAAAAGCTACTAATTTACCACAAATCTAGGAATTGCATAAATAAATTCTATTCACTAAATGGCAATCTTAGCTAATGAAGGCTAAAAGAGCAACATTAAGATGTAGATCGGCAACAAGCAACGTGGTTGAATTAATTAATAGCAGTCTTTATTTATCAAATTTAATAATAGTGTTCTCCAAGAAAACTTCCACCAGTAAGAGCATTAGAACAGATGTGGAAACATGAGCTGAAGCAGAGGGAAAGATTGATCGCAGATATTCAAAGTTTAACATGGGAAACCTTTTGGTTTTTCCTTGTCAAACCATATAGTCAGCGGACAGCAATGAAATGCCTAACTGATGCAATTGGCCATGTGATTCCCAAACTTAATAATGCCACATACACTGCTCAGTTACACTCACGCATGAGTCATCCACCAGAACTTCAGACGATGCTCGCCATTTGTCAGCTTCAATCACAAGATGATCAGCCAATACAGTGAACCATTTTTGACCGACCGCAACATGCCTATTTCAAGAAGATTTTCACATTTTTGTGATTTGGTTATACTAGCGCATAGCATATTTATTTCAGAGTTTGTTAGTTTAAGTAGTTCATGTTTTTAAAAAGGGTCCTCAAATTATTGTATTAAGACTTGGATCAGAAGTTGCACTACTGTGCTTCCAATATATTTATTTTTATAAAAACTGGACCTGAATTCTGAGTTTTGATAAAGAATTCTTTTATGTGATATGCACTATTGCTTCTTGTGAAAGTATTTCCAAGTTAAAAAGCAAGATCTGAATGCGATTCATATTGGAGGAGACTCAAATGCATACGGTACTACTATCTGTGTTTTTGCTTCATGCTTTTATGTGAATCAGCATTTATTTATTTTGCTATTATTGATATATGTATATGTTCTTACAGCAATTCTTTGACTTTTTACTATTGAATGTTTAAGAGTTGTTATCTTTCATATATATGTGTGTCAGTAATATATAACGATTAGTGCGATAATGTTTTAATTATTACTTTATTCAACTACTTGAACAAGGTAATTATCATATGAATCAATAGTTTTATTTATGAGTAAGTCATCTATATGTTTACTTGTCAATAAAAACCATCAAAAATTGCACTAGGAGAAAGACTTCCCGGGATAGATTAGTTACTTTTATATTGTTGCATTTTAGAATAAATCATTCATCATTCCCATTAGATATTAAAAATCGATAACTTATCCATCCCACTTATAAATCATTGGGAAACTGATCCCATTATATCCAGTCAGAGCCACCACACCAAACGGAAAAGGCGCTGCTTTAAGGTCTGAACCAGATGGTTTTTCCCGATGTTGATGCAATAATTTTCGAGGCATCAACACCTTCATAAACCCATCCAGATATTTGTAAAAAATAAAGGAATGAACATTAAAATAACATTACCTTTTTGGTGGTCTTTCATCACGAAATCTTCTAATTTGCATCAACATCTTGCATACATATCGAAACATCTCCTAAATATATATATATTGTCAAGGGTCTTTTTCTTTTTCGGACTCCATCAGAGTCTTCATATCTTCCATGGAAATATCTTAGTCAAATCTTCTTGGTCTTTTGGATGTTGATTGTCTTTACCATGGTTACATATTCCATGATCTCTTCCTTCCTTTCTTCACACATTTCATTCCCGGGAGCTTCAATCAGAGTTCCTCAGTTGTAGTCAACCACCTCATATTTCATATGATGACATATTATGTTGATTTCATCTAGTGAATGTGTGACCCATGCATTCCTACATCCCTTTGAGGTAGGAGATCCTTTATTTTGATCATGCTCTCAAGATAGAGCATTGGTTCATGATATTTGCATCCATATGACATGACCTCCAAAATATCAAATGTAAGCACACATACTTTATTTTTCCTTTAGGTCATCGAGACTTCGTGCAATAGCTTCCTTGATTGAAAGAGCTTCAATCCCTTGATATGCTTCACTTTTATGTCATCATACCATCATCCCATGAATTCCAAAAGTTTGGAATTCTTGATGAAACACATTCTTCCCCTCATGATCAGTGAACCTTTCAATAAAGATTCCATCAGAGAATATTGAGGATCTAAAGTATCCCCATCAACAGATGTTTCTTTTTGAAAGATGTATGATGAACCTTGTACTAGAAGACCTTACCACTTGTGTTTTCAATGAGATTCCCGAGAGTTATATCCTTGACTTCCATAGATTCTAAACATATTTCATTCTTCTCTATGATGATGTCCCGAGCTCTTGCTTCCAATGCTTCTATGATGCCTTAATGCATCCCATTATTTTACTTAGTGAATCCTGATAGCCATATCTTACAACATTAGACTTAAGAACCTGAAAAAAACTTATGTGAGGAAGATTGTCTCAATAGTGGAGATCTATTACTTCCTCCCTAGATTTCTTCTTTTCAACGTCCTCTACTTCCTCGGCATTGTGGGTTTCTTCTCTTCCTCTTTAGTTATTTTCCTTGTTGATCTTAGGACAATCTCTCCTATAGTGCCCATATTCTTGACACCCACAACATTGTAGACATGTTCTTCTCCTTTTTTTGAGGACCAAATTTTCCCTTTATTTTTGTCATTGCAGCATATGCTTGATTTTGCTCACCTACTCCCACATCAAATTTGGCCTTTATTCTAGATCCTTCAATCTTTCATAGTGACCATAGATTTTGGAATGGAGTAGCTTCTTTCTTCCCATAAATACTTAAAGTAAAGTTGTCCCACTCCTCCAGTAATGCATTTAATACAACTGTAGTCATTTCTCTATTAGACACGACTTCTCCTAGATCTTGTAGTTGATCACAGATTTCAGATATCCTCATAAAGTATAAAGCTATTCCATATTCCCTTGACATATTCAGCTTGTAGAGTTCTTTCCTTAATGAGATGACTTCTCCAGCAGTGCTTACGGGATACAACTCTACCAGTTTTTCGTAGATTTATTTTGAAGTTTCAAGTTTGGATGGATATGGGATGAGGGGATCCTTGATAGATTCTATGAGAAACCTTTGAGCCCTAACTTCCCCTTTCATATACTTTGAAAGAGCTTGAGCATCTTCCTTTATTGGTTTAGTGACAGATCCTTTGACGTGTTCCATAACCTCATTTTCAATGAGATACAGATTTGTCCTTTTCTTCCATGCAAGATAATTTGAAGCCCTAACCAATTTGTTGATTTTCTTGCACAAGACATTTTGACAGATTCAGAAGTGGACATAAATATACTTACTTGATAGGATGCACCTTCTCCTTGTTTCGTCCTTGATGTTGATGATGATATAGAGAGTAGAAAACTTCTCCTTGATGAAGGTAATTTTCTTCAATAGTGATCCTTGATCCCACAGAGAGAGATATCTTTGGATCCTTTGATGAAGATCAATGATGACTTCTTGGTGATGTCTTCAATGGTAAGGACCTTGACTCGTAGATCTTTTTTGTTGAAAAGTGTAACTAGGTTTGGTCTTTATAATGACATGCAATTATGATTTTATGTAATGAAATGTAAATAAGAAAAATAAAATTATTATATTGACTTGCTTCATGGGTTTCATGAGCAAGGGATGTTGTTTTTGAGTCAAGACTCCCATTAAGAGTCTTTGGAATTTATTTGTGATCTAGTCATAAAATGTTAGAGTCATTGTCATGTAAATGATTTCATGTTACACTTTGAAAAAGGTCATCTTGTCTATGTAAAGTATCCTCCAAGAACTTGTCACATAACCTCTTCAAGTCGGCCTACAAATGATGAAGGAACTCTCTAGATGAAGTTGGCCTAACTCCAATTGTCAAGTCGGCCTAAATTACATGTGAAGTGGTGTATAAATAGCCTAACTCGACCTCCATTCTAAGCAAGTAACTCGATTTGAATTCGGTCTATAAAGAAGTGTAAGGAAAGGGTGGAAAGGAGTGTGAAAAAGGAGTTGTGAAGAAAAGTACGAAGTTTCTTCTAGGAGACTATCTTCTGGGTAAAGCAAAGTTTATTTTGGGCAGTGCGAATTTAGGGAAACGAAGTTTCTTCTGGGCAGTACGAAGTTAGGACAACAAAGTTTCTTATGGGCAGCAAAGTTTCTTCTAGGCGTGTAAAAGAAGAGGTTTCTTCTGGAGCAGCAAGAGAAGGGTTCTTCTGAGAGGTCGAAGTAAATATCTAGAGATCAAGTTACTCTAGAGAAAACCAATGAAGACCTAGAGATCGAGATTCTCTAGGGAAAGCCGAGGAGTAGTAAGAAGGATAGGGACCGAGTTTCCCTAGAAGGAGACAAGGAGAGCAGTTCTAGATCAAGAAGAAAGGTGAAGGAAAGAATAGGCAAAGCATCAATGTTAGTGACAAGATTCTTGGGAGAATACTAGAGTCAAGGGTTTGTGTCATGGTCTTGGTACTTATCAATTGAATATCTAGAAGAAGAATTTTGATCGGGTTTTCCTCTCAAGAGGTGAGAGGTTTTGACCATGGATGGAGAAGCCTACATACTATGTCACTTGTCTTTTATTATGAATATTGGTAATTGTATTGACGAAAGAACACATTAATAAGCTAACAAACAAAATACTATAAGTAAAAGTGCATCACAAGAAATTATCAAGAAGATAAATTGTTAACTTTGACTACCCTAAATTTCTCAACATGGTATTAGAGCTTAGGTGTTGAAGACAAGAAGGGGCAGTGAAAGCAAGATGACACAAGAGAATAAATCTTCAAAGGACCAAAGAAAGTAAAGAGATATAGTTCTTCATCAAACAAAACCCCAGATCGAAAGCAAGGGTCTTGAAATTATCTTCAAGAAGGAAGCTCGAAGAAAGAACAAAACCCTAGAAGCACTCGAGTAATCTTACATCACCCAAGAAGTGGAAGCTCTTCAAATCTAAGGAAGATTAAATCGAAATTCAATCCTCCCTCTATTGAAGCAGAGATCTCATAGAAGGAAGTCCTCCCTCACCGAAATATTTGAAGTAAGAAGTAGCTAGTTCATCATCAAGTTGAAGATTTGATCTTCACAAGTAAGTACCTCTTATTATAATACAATCTAGTAAAAATCACTTCATGTTTCAAGGAAGACCAAAAGTTGGTTGGGATATCAAACTTCTTTGTATGAAAAAGAAGGATAGACATTGTCCTTGAAGTAAATGAAGTCATTGATCATGTCCATGGGAAGGTATCTAAGCCATTTGAAGAACAAGCATTATATGAATACATGGAAAGGGATCTCAAGGCTCAAAAGATTCTTGAGCCTATCAAAGATCCACTTATTTCCTATGTAACCAAGCTAGAGACATCTACAGAAATATATGATAAGCTGAGAGAACTTTTCTCTAGAAGCACAATAGAAAAGATCTTATCACTTAGATCTGATCTTCATAAATTGATGGTGTCAAAGGATGAAGGGATATCGCCATGTCTCTCAAAGGCATCTCAAATAAAAGATCAATTGATATCATCTAGGAGAGATGATATCTGATTACAAAACAATCTCTGTTATTCTAAATGCATTAACTGATGAACAAGGTAACCTCATTTCTACTAGGGAAGAGGAAGTTATCCCATTCATCATATTATGGTCTCTCTGCAAGGCAGAGGAAGACAGGATGAAGAATGAAAGTGATGAAAGATTAGATAGAAGGGAACAATTAGTGTCAAGACGAAAAGTAAAATTTGGAAAGTTTGGTACTACAAAGAAGAAAAATAACATGGCTAAAGAAAGATGTTATGATTGTCATAATCTTGGGCACTACAGAAAAGATTGTCCTAAATGTAAAAGGGACAAGGAAGAAGACTATTCTACTAATGAAGTGAAAGAACCAAAGACAAAGAAGCATAAGAAGGAAGAAGAAAAATGATGATAAAGATGATCTTCTTCAGAAAGGTACCCTTCACTAGTAATTTATAGGTAGGAATAGTATAAATAAGATAGGATGCATCAAATTAAAAAGAAGCATGGTAATAGAAGCATTAGAAGTAAAAGCTCGTGAAATGGTAAGAAGAAAGTATGTCTAGAACAAATCCTATTGATTACAAATAATAGGAATCTCTTAGGAAGCCTCATTGATACTTATAGAAAGGAGCAGAGGTCATCATCGACTGGGACCATCATAGCCAATAAAGAAAACCTCTGTCGAGTGAGGATATGAATCATCCTCGAGTTTCTTTGATGGAATCCTAATCAAAGGATTCACCAATGTAGAAAGTAAAGCAAGGTTTTCATCAAAAATTCCAACTCGTGGGATTCAAAAGGTGATGGCATGATGACATAACAGGAAAGTAGGATAAAGTCCTTTCAAATGAAGCTACTACAAGAAGTTTGGATGACCGAAAAAAGAAAATGAGGTATGTATGCTTATATAGATAATTATGAAAGTCATTTCATATGGTTGCAGATAATATGGATCATTATTTACATCCTAGGAAATATGATCAAGAGAAGAAAGGATCTCCTCCTCTGAAGGATTGCAACAAAGCATAAGTCACACTAGATGCAATCAACATAATATGTTCTCATATGAATCATGAGAAAGTTGTCTACAATTAAGGAACTATGATTGGAAGCTCCTGAGAATGAAGTGTGAAAAGATAGGAAGAGATCGTGATAATATGCAACGAAGGTAAAAAGCATTCAACATCAGAAGATTTGACTAGAAGATCTCCCAGAAGAATGTGAAGACTCGAATGGAAGTCAAAAAAAGATAGATCCTTGACAATGGATATCAGTGGTAGATGTGTCAATCTACATGCAGGATGTTGATATTTACAGGAAGATGTCATGGTGAAAGATCATCACAAAGGTACTTTTGATTTGAAGTGTTCATTAATTATTTTTGAGCTAATATCTAGATAGGCTTATGTAGGACTGCCAAAGGGCAATATGTGGATGACTTCCAAGTGGACCATATAGAAGGATGTAATATCCCTCCGAAAAATATGGCTTGAAAGCAGAATGACATGAAGCTAAGCCAGATGAAAAATCTATTGGATCACTTTCGGATGAGTTGAGGACATGACTAACTCATGGATAAAAGTGATGGCTGATCTGTGCCCTATGTAGAAATTTCCCAAAAATGAAGACTCCTTGACAAGGAAGAAATTCATGACATTGAAGGAAGGAGCTCTTCAAGCAATTGATTGTTCCAAGATCTCCACATGAGGAGTTGCGATAGGTTCTTAGTTAAGAGGGAGCCTGAAAAGAAGTTTCTTACTTGGAAGAAACTTGGAAATTCCTAAGCAAAGAGCTTAGGCATATTCATGTGTGATAGGAATGAGTACATTCCTTTAATGGAATATGTCCTCCTAGTTTGTAAAAGGAGAGATAGACTTGCCGTTATGGTCTTCACCTGGGAAGACAGAATGGAGGATTGTGGAATCATTTGGCATCTGATACTCTTGGGCGATGAGATAGGGCATCCCATGAAAGAGTAGTCATGGAGGACTAATATTCTTTGTGGGACTGGGTAGTCCAAGAAAAGAATAGTCTTCATGGAGCATATCCTGAGAGAACCCTGGTGGAGTATGTTCCGAGAGAGATAATGATGAGTATGTCTATAAATCATTAGTCTCGCTAGCATTGTGCTTTGATCTTGTGGAGAGATAGAGTTATTAGTTAAGGCCTTGCTATATAACAATGTTGGTTGATATGATGCTATACAAATGAGTTACAAATCTGAATTATTTTTATGAGAGATTCTTCAAATTGAGAAAGTCCACAGTACCATTATGAATACCTCCCTAGTTAAGAGGGAGAGTTGAAAAGTGTAACTATGTTTGGTCTTAAAAATTACATGCAATTATGATTTTATGTAATGATATGTAAATAAGAAAAATAAAATTATTATATTGACTTGCTTCATGGGTTTCATGAGCAAGGGATTTTGTTTTTGAGTCAAGACTCCCAACGAGAGTCTGTAGGATTTATTTGTCATTTAGTCATAATATGTTAGTTATTGTCATGTAAATGAAGTCATGTTACACTTTGAAAAAGGTCATCTTGTCTATGTAAAGTATCCTCCAAGAACTTGTCACCTAACCTCTTCAAGTTGGCCTACATGTGATGAAGTCGGTCTCTAGATGAATTCGGCCTAACTCTAGTTGTCAAGTCGGCCTAAAGATCATGTGAGGTGGTGTATAAATAGCCTAACTCGGCCTCCATTCTAAGAAAGTAACTCAATCTAAATTTGGTCTAGAAAGAAGTGTGAAGAAAGGGTGGAAAGGAGTGCAAAGGAGTTGTGAAGAAGAGTACAAAGTTTCTTCTCAGAGACTATATTTTGGGTATAGTGAAGTTTCTTCTGGGTAGTGTGAAGTGAGGGAAACAAAGTTTCTTCTAGGCAAGTAGAAGATGTTTCTTCTGGGGCAGCAACAGAAGGATTCTTCTGAGAGGTGGAAGTCAATATCTAGATACCGAGTTTTTCTAAAGGAAACCAGTGAAGACCTAGAGACCAAGATTCTCTAGGGAAAGCCGAGAAGGAGCAATAAGAAGGATAGAGACTGAGTTTCTCTAAGAGCAAAGAAGAGTAGTTCTAGATCAATAAGAAAGGTGAACGAAGGAAGAGGTGGAGCATCAAAGTTAGTGACAAGATTCTTGGGAGGATACTAGAGTCGAGGTTCTGTGGCATGGTCTTTGGTACTTATTAATTGAATATCTAGAAGAAGAATTTCGATCGGGTTTTCCTGTCAAGAGGTGAGAGGTTTTAGCCCTCGCTGGAGAAGTCTACATATTGTGTCACTTGTCTTTTATTATGCATATTGGTAATTGTCTTGATGAAAGAAAAAATAAATAAGATAACAAACAAAAGACTATAAGTAAAAGTGCATCACAAGAAATTATCAAACAGAGAAATTGTTAACTTTGACTGCCCTAGAGTTCTCATCATCTTCAACTTGGCCTTCTTTTCTTGTGATGATCCAAGACTTCTTTGTAGACTCCTTCAATCTAGGGTTATAATGCTTCCTGTGTAGATCTTGTCTTAAATATGATCTTTGCTTTGATGCCTTCCTTGAGATTTGATCCTTGAGTGTCCCTTGATAAGATGCCCTTCCTTGACTTGGTCACCTTAGTTCTGATACCATGTTGAGAAATCTAAGGCATCAACATTAGGTGATTTCTCTGAGAGATAATTGTTTGTGAATGCGTTTTACCTTTTAGATTAGATTATTCTCTTTAGATTATTATTGTGTTTTTATTTAATCCAGCAGTTACCAATGCATAAACAATAAAGAGACAAAAGACACAGAATGTAGGCTTTTCGTAGAGGCCAAAACCTCTACCACTTGAGAGGAAAATGTGCACAAATTCTTCTTTTTATAGAGACTTCAATTGGCAAATACCAAGACCAAGAACATTGTCCTATTTTCCACTCCAAGACCAAGACACAAATCCCCCTTGATGAGATTCTTCCTACAATAATCAAATCTCTACTTCTTCCTCCTTCACTGCTACTCTTTAGAATTTTGATCACTTGGTTCAGTGATGCACTCCTTGGTTCTAGTTCAAAAACCCTTAGCACATGAGCTTGACCAACTTTGACCTTAAATCTTCTTCGCTCTAGGAGACTTCATATTGACACTTCCACTTCGCCTTTCACCTGAAATCCTCTCTCACCGTGACTATAATACCTCGGCCTTCTTTCTGCGATACACAAGTCCGTAATCTCTCACGTGTGGAGGTAAGTTAGCCCAAACAGTCCCAAAACAACACTAGAGACTTCGATGCTCCTTTCCTTCTTCCTTGTTGGTTATTAGGCTCCCTTGATGACCTTCACATTTCTTCCTAGCTTCATATCTTGACCGAATTACTTCTCTGAAATTTTGCTCTAAAATGGAATCTAAACTGCCCTATTTATAGTTGTTTGCCCATGTATGTAAGTCAACATGAGATGATTGTGAGCCAACATGTCTATTTGAGAGATAATATTATTATTTTGAAGCCGACTTGAAGGAGGTGACTTTGACTTCATCTTAGAGGGTCTTCTTTTACTTTTTATGACTCATACAAAAATGTAACGTGCCCAAGAAGGGTCCTTCATACATGACATAGACTCAAATTGACTTTTATGACTAGATGAAAAATCCTAAAGGCTCACAATGGGAGCCATCATTAAAAATAAAATACCTTGCTCATGAAACCCATGAGACAAGCATTACAACAATAATTTTATTTTTCTTTTGTACATTAATTACATAAAATCACAATACACGTCATTATGAAGACCGAACCTAGTTACACTTTTCAACAATGTGATGTCGTCATTATGTGATGCCATGGATTTCAGGGTTATAAATACGAACCATGGTATGTGATACGAACCAATGAAGGTATTTGAGCCATATGGAAAAACTACATACCATAGAAGAAATATACGAACCATAGGAAATATATACCAACCAAAAATTATGATCTCGTAGAGATATGTAGACGAGTGAGCTTCCAAAAGGAAACAGAGAATGCAAACCTAGAATAGCAATTTATAGAACTTAGAGTGAGATCCATCATTGTAATTCACGAGCCTTAGAGATCACAGCCATAAAAACCTCATAGAGCCATTGATATGCGAAATTCAGAGCCATCTCAATACATACCTCAGAAATCTTGTGAGCATTTATTTAGCCACACCCAAGTCTTTTTGTTCTTGAATGGTAGAGGGCAAGGCCAATTTATAGTTGATTCTAAATGTGAAAATCTACAACCATTGGAGGCCGACATGAGCATTTTAGAGACTTGGAGGGAAATATATTAAATTTCAGATTTTTCTTTTGACATAAATATATTCTTCAAATAGTTGTTTGCCCAAATAAATTCATCTCAACAAATAATAACTCTTTTAACTGTCAAATTTTCTTATTGTTCTATGTTGTGTCAGTTAATTTAGCCCAATTTACTTCTTTATTAACGAATGCATCCAATTATTAGCAGTGTAACCAATCATAAATGTAATTGAAGAAAGAACAATGTATGTAGTGACAAAAAAGACAATAGCACAACCATAAGAGACAGCAGATTGATCCAAGACCAGGGCAAAACCCCACAAGGGGGAAACACTTTCAAATCTTCTTCTTTAATAAATCGTCATAAAAAGATTTCAGCAAAGAGTACAATGAGCTCAATACATATGTTTGCAGTGGATACTAATATCTCAAATCTACAAATCTATATAACAGTAGAGAGAAACCCAGATCTACCAGATCACTAAGGCCAACTGAATCCAACTGATAAACCCAAGATCAAAACCCTAGACGTTCTCATCAAAATTATTTGCGTGCATTCTAAACTCTCTGGATGCTTTCTTTGCCACTGTGTGAGGGCGTTTGTCGCTGCTCAGACGCTCTTAGGAAGACCATGTGCATGCATCTAGGGTCAAACCCACCAGATCTTCTCAAAAATACTCGGACGCTCTCTTCCAGTTACTATGCAAGCATCTGGGACAGTTTGAACACTCTCAAGACCACTCTATGCGAGCGTCCGAGGACCGACACCTTCAAATCTGCCTCTGAACCCTTGGACGCTCCCTTAAGCCTCTATGCCAACATCTAGGGCTCTCTGGACACTCCCATAAGCCTATATGCCAATGTCCATGGACTAAAAAGCCCAATTTTGTGCTAGCGTCCAGGGATCAGAAAACCATAAGTCAAAGCAAACCTTACGCCTGTTATTTCGGACCCTTGCGCGAACTCTTTTCGTCGAACCTATGTGAACCAAGACAAAAGAGAAGAATAGAAGATGGTTTGATCGTTGTGATGAAATGAGCTTGAGGTCGCTTCTATTTATAGGGTTTTCTGAGGGTTCACTTGGGGTTAAGGCCGACCTAAGCAGTTACCCATGTGGTTAGGGCCGACCCATTCCATAATGCATGTATGAATAAAATAATTCAAAACTTAACTTCCGCTTGACCAAATTGGGTGACCTCTAGGTCGATTTTGGTCCTCTTGAAAAGAGGAATGTAATGTAAGCACCATCTCAATCATCTGAGCTATCCATTGTGGAATTTGACCCTAGTTGCAAAAATTAACACTCCCTCTCAACTAGGAAAAATTCCACCAGTCAATATCTGTGAATTGATCTTCACATCATCCCATAATGCTTTAATAGTCTTTTCTCAACTCTATCTACTGAAACTTTCTCGGATCTTAAAGAAGAAGAATCAGGGAGCAATAGCTTCCACCCATATCAATCGATAGGATAACTCATCATACAGGGGAGCACATCTTCAACCTTGGAATCTCATCGGGGAGCTCATCCTCAACCTGGAATCACAAAAGGAGAGTAACTCTCAACCCAATCCTATTGCCTACTGATATTCCCATTAATGACTCTCAGTGGTCATGTGGTAGAACTCCTGCATCATAATTGCCATGGATTGTACACCCCAAGTACACTCTCAACTCATTGGCCAAACAAGGAGCAATATTCCCAACAAGCCTTGCTTATGGGTATGATGCCAACTGGGGTATACTCTACAAAGACCACACAAGGGAGAAGCATTCTCCGACCCTATAAAGATAGGGGAGCAACATTCTTCAACCCTACGGGTAACAAATAGGGGAGTACCCTATTGTCCAAAGATCCTTCAACCCTAGGAGCCCTCTATCTCAATTCCTCACCTTGGGAGCTCAAACAGGGTAGGAAGAGTTGACTCAGTGTCCTCGATCAACATTGCTCCTTATCCAGACGGGCCACATCCATCAGTGCAAGCTGCTCTCTGAAGACCAAGAACTTTCCCTTTAGTAATGCCTTAGTGAGAATATTTGCAATCTGTTCATATGTCGATATGCGATGAAACCTAACAGCGCCTCTCTGCACCATGACTCAAATAAAGTGATATTTAATCTCAATATGTGTGGACTTATCATGGAAAACGAGATTTTCTTCCAAACGTATTCCACTCTTGTTGTCGCAGTATATCATTGTAGTATCTAGGACCTGCTCAAATAGCTCACCAAAGAGCTTTCTCAACCAAATTGCTTCGCAGCTAGCCATGCTAGCGGCAATGTATTATGCTTCGGCAATGCTCAATGCTACAGAATTTTGTTTCCTGCTCATCCAGGATATCATGGCAGATCCAAGGCCAAAACAACATCCAGATGTACTCTTTTTGTTGATAACATTTTCGGCTCAGTGAACATCAGTGTATCCATGAAGTTGAGCATCTCTAGCAGAATATCTCATGCCAAGTGTGATCAACCCATGCAAATATCTCAATATGTCTTTGGCAACTATCCAATATGCGAGGGGCTCAGTCATGAATTGACTCAATGTGTTTACTGCATAGCATATGTCTGGACAGGTGTTCACAAGGAACATCAGAGCCCCAATCAGTTGTCTATACTTGGATGTATTTTCCAAGTCTGGACCTGTCGCTTCTCCACAACTTTATGAAGTTCATTTCCATTGGTGTAACCATGGATTTGCATTCAATCATTCCAAATCTTTCCAACAGCTTCAATGCATTTTCCTTGTGAAAGAAAAATCTCACCAAGCCTTTGCCACACCTCAAGGCATAAAAAGTAGTGCATAAGACCAAGGTCTTTCATCTCAAATTCAGAGGCTAGCTTCCTCTTACACTCTATCATCAAAGGCTCACTACCTGTCAAGAATAAATCGTTAACATATAAAACCAAAATCAATGGCATACCTTGGACTACCTTGAAGTATAGGTTGGGATCAGCATTGCTTCTTATGAATCCCATCTTTACTAAGTAATTGTAAATGTGTGCATACCAAGCTCGGGGAGCCTGCTTCAAACCATACAATGCCTTCTTCAACCTGCAAACATGTGTTCTTTGATCTTCCAATTCAAATCCATGTGGTAGCTCAACATATACTTCTTCATGTAACATGTCATTAAGGAATGTGGTCTTTACACCCATTTGATGAAGAGTCCATCCCTGACTCGCAGCAAGGGAAACTATAGAACAAATGGTTGTATATCGAGCCACGGGAGCAAATATGTCATCATAATCTTCTCCCTCTTTTTGAGAGAATCCTCGAGCTACGAACCTTGCTTTGAATTTCTCAATGCTGCCATCAATTCCATGTTTTATCTTGAAAATCCACTTTGAAGTCACAACAGACTTCCCATTCGGTCTAGGTACAACATCCCATACATCAATTTTCACAATCGATTCATATTTCTCAGCCATAGCATCCTTCCAAACTTGTTCTTTTACAACTTCTTTGATGAGGACGGTTCAGGTTGAATCATAGTGCTCATGGCTACAACATATCCCTAATACTTGCATGGTTTCTTTCTTTCTCTGAATGATTTACAAATGGGAACATTTCTTTCAGCATTATGTAAAGTATCGCAGAGCCAAAGTGGTATCTTCCTAGTAGGAGGATCTAATGAATCCACAGACTCTGTGGGATCATCATCAATATCGGTCTCAGGTACAAAAGGACCATCTAGAATATCTTAGTCCTCATTCTCTTCCTTGGGAGGAGGCAGAGGAAGATCTTTTGCTTTTCCAAGAGCTACATCTTCATCAAATGTTACGTCCCTACTGATTTCGATCTTCCTCTGACTAGGAATATATATTCTATATGCTTTAGAATTTTCACAATAACCCACAAACGTACATTTTCTTCCTATAGCTTCCAATTTGTTCCTTTTGTCCTTCGGCACGTGAAAATATATGGGGCATCCATATACACGAAGATGGTTGATATCAGGTTTGATACCTGTGAATATTTCTTCAGGGATCTTGTTTTCTAATGCTTGATGAGGCACCCTATTTTGAACATATACAACAGTAGATGTAGCTTCGGCCGAAAGGAACTTTGGCACCTTTTGATCATGGAGCATGGCGCGGACAACTTCTACTATAGGCATGTTCTTCCTTTCAACCAAACCATTCCGTTCAAGAGTATATGGCACAATCGTTTCCTTCTTGATCCCTTCTTTCTTACAAAATTCTATGAATTCTTTTGACATGTATTCCCCTTCACTGTTGGACCTAAAGACTTTGATTCACTTTCTTGATTGATTTTCGATCAAGGCTTTGAATTCCTTGAATATTTCAAAGGCTTCATCCTTGTGCTTAAGGTAGCATATCCATGTCTTTCTTGAGAAGTTGTCAATAAAGGTGATGTAGTAAAGATGACCACCAATAGAATGTACAGGCATCGAACCACATATATTGGAATGAATGAGATGGAGGATGCCATTTGTCTTATTCTTACTAGAGGGAAATGGTCCCCTTGTTTTCTTTCCACTCACCCAACCTAGAGAAACTCCATCATGATGAGCTTGAACATCGGGAATACCTTAGACAAATTTCTTCAACTTCGGAAGTGCATCATAGTGTAGATGAGCCAATCTGCGGTGCCATAACTCGCTCAGATGATTGGTATTATGAACCAATGCTAGAAGAAGTCTTCCAATGACTCTATAGAGTCCTTCAAATCTCGATCCTAATGTGAATGCATCTCTAATAGGTGAATCAACAAGTCAGGTCAAGGCTTTCCTTTGATGAAGGCAACCATCATCCCTTTATCTTCCAATGTAGATATAGATACCAGATTCTTCATTAATCCTGGTACATACATAACATCATGCAGTAGAACTGATTCCCCAAAATTCAGCTAAAATTTGACGGACCCAAATCCTTTTGATGGGATGAGTGGAGTTGTCTCCAAGAATGATCTTCAGCTTAGTCTCCCTCTGTACCAAATTAGAGAGGACTTCCTTGTATCCAAAGGAATGATGAGTGGCCCCACTATCAACATCCCACGAATCTGGTGGAGAAGAACTAGTAAGAGAAAACATAAGAATGTATTCAAATTTATTTACAACATTACTTTCATACTTAGGAGCCCTTGACTTCTTTTGAGGAGGATGATCTTCTTCACGGTCGCTTGAGGAGTCTCTTCTTCTTCTTTCATATCTTCTATCACGGTTATTTCTTTGATTGTCTTGTCTTCTTTTGTTATTGTAGTTGCCTCTAGTGTTGTAATGTGGCCTCTTTCTCTTCTCGGGACAATCACGAGCATAATGACTTGTCTTGTGTCAATTGAAGCATTAAATATGAGATAACGATATGTCATTCCTTCCTTTTGTATTTTGAGAAGTAGGCTTCCTTGATGGACCTCCTTTTACCTTCTTCCTTTTACCATGAGTGATATATGCAGCGGGCTCTCCCTCTTCATGCTTTTGAATCCTTCCTCTTTCTATCATCCTCAACCTTCTCGAGTGAGCTTCCCAACATTTTCATCAAATGACTGAAGGACATTGTTGTTGTTGATTGTAGTAATGAATGTTTCCCAAATAGGAAGGAGACCT